>OU744294.1:10600000-10754277 GCA_916610205.1 Griposia aprilina | reverse complement strand
TTATAGTACATGCATAATAATATCATAAAATTACATCGCTGTCATTACTTCATTAGTCATACACATTTTAATCATAATAAAATTTACACTCTTGCTTCGTTAGTATTAATCTGGCACATTAAAATTATAAAATATATGAAATAGTTTATTAGATTATATCTCACAGTCAAGACAGTTCATTAATTTATTGATTAGATTTATAAATAATGCCAATAATTATAATTTAAAATAAGTGTTTATAGATTTATACAGATCATCATGTCTGTTTAAAATTTAAATAATCATCTATTGAATAAAAACATCAGTCACAAAGCCAATTGTTTAAAGTTCTATTAAATTCTAAGTTATTAATTTTTCTTATATTTTCTGGAAGTTTATTATAAATTTTCACCGCAATGATGTAGCAGTTTCTGTTACATAACTTTAATCTGCTTCGAGGTACTACCAGAGGTTTTTGTACTATTTTACTTTTAAATTGGGCCTTATCATCCTGCTCAAAAAATGACAGGTGGTTTGTAACGAACTTACACATTTAAAAAACGTATAGGGATGGAAGTGTAAGTAAACGTTAATCAGTGAATATTGGTCGGCACAAATCAGTCCACTTGAGACTATAAATTGACCTAATGCATTTTTACTGGGCTATAAAAGCTCTCTGGGCGTCTGTAGAGTTTCCCCATAAGAGTATGTATAATTATGGGTTTCAGGAATGTTAATGGCCTGTTATGAGGTCTTTCCAGTATATGATAGATAATTGATTAGCTGTTACTCAACAGATGAACAAATAATAAAATAATTGTAGATTAAATAGCAAAACTTACCATGCAGATGAAGAGTTGGAACAGCTAATGCATTTAAACGGTTATTGCGATTCTTAAAGTGGTTGGCAAAATGTATGTCACAGATGACTTTCTTTCTGTAAAGTTTGATGTCGTCTGCAGTCTCCAGTTTCCCACCAACAATATTAACCCAGGCTTTGAATTCTTCAGGATTCCTTACTGGGTGTGGAAATTGATGGAATGTACGACCTAAAAAAAATTGTATCTTAGCAGTGTATCTGAGCAGCAAGATTTATACAGCGGGAAGGAAATTGATTCTCTCGATGAATGGTGACTCAAAAGTTACTTTCTCCCAACGAAAACTAGTGAAACATTTTAAACTTACTAACCTAGCTTTCAAATCACAGCGATGAATTGAAACTGAAAGCAATTTTTGGGTACCTACTATGAACTTGATGCAGAGAGCACTTACCCGGTTCGTATGAACATCCGAATTCGCAGCGCCTTGGCATGATTTAAACCACACACAAACAATCTCCGTCTATAATCAACGTCTATAATCGCAAATAACACAACGATAGCGTCTTTATCGCAAATAACAAAATGATAGCGTCTATATCGCAAATAATACTAAATAATAGCGTCTTTTCGCAAGTTCGATGAATACATGAAACGGAGGAGCAAAGCTCAACTCACTCACTGATTCACTGAAAACACTTCACGGTGGATAAGTAAAAACTCAAATCAACGCGAGCCAGCAGCTTAACATAAACAGAGAATATACAAAATGAACGACAAAACTACAAAACAGCGTACACGCAAGTCGTAGGTAGTCGCCATAATGTGAATTTCAAATTCAAATTTCTTTGAAATTTGATCTGACAGTAGTAGCATCATTATTGCCATACAAAAAAATAATAACTAACAAATAAAAATCTTTGATCATTAAATTATATTCTGTAATTAAATCTATAATCGTTGATACTCATCATCATACATAAAACTAATTAAATATTTTGTTAAATTCCCATTAATGTAATGGTTTTTGTTCAAAAATTTTTTTGATGAAAACGGCATCTATTGTACATTAAACGTACTAAATATTTTGCGCAGACGATAGCAGATGGCGCTTTTCTACAATTTTTTACCGAAATCTTGTCTAGTATGGTAGTGAACACCCCCTGCGACTGCCACAGATACGTGTGGAGCAAACGCGGCACCGCAAGCCGCAACTAAATAGCGGGCTGAGCGCGGTATAACTGGCTGTATCGGCGAAATCACGTGGGAAAGAGATAAATCTAGAAACAAATCTGAGGGCCCAGACAAAGTAACATTCGATTAACGATAACGCTAGTAGAAAAGCTAAAATGTATGGGGTTGACCAGGGGGTGTTCACTACCATACTAGACAAGATTTCGGTAAAAAATTGTAGAAAAGCGCCATCTGCTATCGTCTGCGCAAAATATTTAGTACGTTTAATGTACAATAGATGCCGTTTTCATCAAAAAAATTTTTGAACAAAAACCATTACATTAATGGGAATTTAACAAAATATTTAATTAGTTTTATGTATGATGATGAGTATCAACGATTATAGATTTAATTACAGAATATAATTTAATGATCAAAGATTTTTATTTGTTAGTTATTATTTTTTTGTATGGCAATAATGATGCTACTACTGTCAGATCAAATTTCAAAGAAATTTGAATTTGAAATTCACAATATGGCGACTACCTACGACTTGCGTGTACGCTGTTTTGTAGTTTTGTCGTTCATTTTGTATATTCTCTGTTTATGTTAAGCTGCTGGCTCGCGTTGATTTGAGTTTTTACTTATCCACCGTGAAGTGTTTTCAGTGAATCAGTGAGTGAGTTGAGCTTTGCTCCTCCGTTTCATGTATTCATCGAACTTGCGAAAAGACGCTATTATTTAGTATTATTTGCGATATAGACGCTATCATTTTGTTATTTGCGATAAAGACGCTATCGTTGTGTTATTTGCGATTATAGACGTTGATTATAGACGGAGATTGTTTGTGTGTGGTTTAAATCATGCCAAGGCGCTGCGAATTCGGATGTTCATACGAACCGGGTAAGTGCTCTCTGCATCAAGTTCAAATAACTTCAATAATAATAACAAAAAATTTAATGTTTTACAGATGAATTATATTTGCCCATGGTTATGGGACTATTTTTTTATACAGAAATATTATTATTACGTACCATATATAAAACGATTTTAAACAAACATATTTTGAAAATGTTGGTAGCGAAGCATGTACTTACCAGTGAATATTTCCTTTGATGTAGAAGGCCGATTCCATATATGTTCTGGCGTGGAAAGTTCAGGAGGTATTGTAGGAGGCATATGAGCAGCATGTGTTGGAAGGCCTGGAAATAGTAAAAACAATTATTTAATTTATTGTAAGTTTATTTTGGATATGAGGTATAAATCCATAGGTTTTTACTTACATGATAAAATAACTTCAATAATAATAACAAAAAATTTAATGTTTTACAGATGAATTATAATAGGTCTTTACCTATGAAATTGCCGTTTTGTATGAAAAAATTTAAACGAATTTTTTTCATGAAATTTTTTATTTGTATTAATCGAAGTAATCACCCATGCAATCAATGCATCTTTGCCATCGCAGTGGCAGTTTATTGATGCCCTTCTTAAAGAAATCAGCTGGACGGGAGGCAACAAATTCTTCAAAGGCATTTTGTACTGCCTCTCGGGTATTAAATTTTTTTCCCGCCAAGAAGTTATCCAAATTCTGGAAAAAGTAGTAGTCTGTAGGCGCAAGGTCTGGTGAGTAGGGCGGATGACGGAGAGCTTCCAACCCCAGTTCTTGCAACTTGGAGACCGTCTGCTGTGCAGTATGAGGTCGCGCGTTGTCGTGCAGGAGCAGCGGAGACGAGCGATTGACCAATGCTGGTTGGAGATGCGCCAGCTTCTCCATCATTGTGTTCAGTTCTTCACAGTACACATCTGCAGTAATGCTCACCCCGTTTGGTAAGAAGCTGTGATGAATCACACCGGCGCTAGACCACCAAACAGTGACCATCACTTTTCTAGGGGTAAGTTTTCGCTTAGGGCATTGTTTAGGTGCTGAACCAGGATCCAACCAACTTGCTGAGCGCTTACGGTTATCAAACAGAATCCATTTTTCATCGCAGGTAACAATGCGGTTCAAAATTCCTTCATTTGTGTGTCTGTTGAGCAGTGCAAGGCACGTCTCGACGCGTACTTCGCGCTGGCGATCATTGAGTTCGTGGGGCACCCATTTGTCAAGCTTTTTTACCTTGCCAATTTGACGCAAATGGACCAATATTGTTTTGACGCTAACGTCGAAAGCTGCTGCTAATTCAGCCGTAGATTGTGTATCATCAGCTTCCACAATCGCCTTTAATTCGTCATTGTCGACCAAAGTCTTCGGACGACCGCGAGGTTCATTTTTCAGGTCGAAATTTCCAGAACGGAAGCGAGCAAACCAATAACAGGTGGTGCGTTGGTTTGTAGTGTTAGCTCCGTAAACGTCGTTGATGTTGCGTGCCGCTTGTGCCGCGTTGCTGCCACGACGGTACTCATATTCCATAATTACTCGAATTTTTAACGTATCCATGATGACGAAAAAGATTGAAATGCGATGAAAATGTAACACTAATCAATAAAGAAATGACTACTTTTAGAAAAAAAAATCCATGTTTTTAAAATAAAATTAATTTGAAATTAGAATTCTTAGCCAAACAAAAATTATTTTGATTTGAAATGGCCAGTACTGCAGAACGGCAATTTCATAGGTAAAGACCTAATATTTGCCCATGGTTATGGGACTATTTTTTTATACAGAAATATTATTATTACGTACCATATATAAAACGATTTTAAACAAACATAATTTGAAAATGTTGGTAGCGAAGCATGTACTTACCAGTGAATATTTCCTTTGATGTAGATGGCCGATTCCGTATATGTTCAGGCGTGGGAAGTTCAGGAGATATTATAGAAGGCATATGAACAGCATGTGTTGGAAGGCCTGGAAACAGTAAAAACAATTATTTAATTTATTATAAGTTTATTTTGGACATGAGGTGTAAATCCATAGATATAATTACCTACTTACATAATAAAATAAATTCAATAATAATAACAAAAAAATAAATGTTTTAGAGATGAATTATATTTGCCCATGATTGTGGTAGTATTTTTTTTATACAAAAATATTAAATTTATGTACCCTATATAAAATGATTATAAACAAACATAATTCGAAAATGCTGGTAGCCAAGCATGTACTTACTAGTGTATATTTCCTGTGATGTAGATGGCAGTTTCCATATATGTTCAGGTGTGGGAAGTTCAGGAGGTATTATAGGAGATACAGGAACAGTTTGTATTGAAAAGCCTGGAAAAGGTAAAAACAAATTAAGTAAGTTAAGTACTTAATAATATATGTGAAAATTATGCCTCGTAGGTCTCATGGTCACAAACGCTACTGGTGAGTATTAGGTCCTGGGTTTGTTTTCCAGGTCTGCTAGTGTTATTGGGTTATTCCATCAGGAATTTAAAGTAGTCACCATGGAGTCTGGATTTGTGATTGGTTGATGACAATAGGCTCTGCACCTGGGACTTAACATTACTGGCAAAATGTGAGTGTACTATTAGGTACCTACACCCCTGCCTAACCCATCGGAGATTACAAGCGTGATGTTCTGTTACACATACATACAATAAACTCGCGCCTTCTTCCCATGGTGGTAGGCAGAAATTATAGAACAGCTCCTGCTACGATCCTTACATATCTCTTTTGCCTTGTTTACGTTAATACATGTTATGTTATGAAATGAAATTTATTTATTTGGCAGAATATAGGTACTAACATAATAACATGGTACTTAAAAATAATTTTAGACTCACTATATTCGACTTATTAGTCGTGCAAATATTTATAGTACATGCATAATAATATCATAAAATTACATCGCTGTCATTACTTCATTAGTCATACACATTTTAATCATAATAAAATTTACACTCTTGCTTCGTTAGTATTAATCTGGCACATTAAAATTATAAAATATATGAAATAGTTTATTAGATTATATCTCACAGTCAAGACAGTTCATTAATTTATTGATTAGATTTATAAATAATGCCAATAATTATAATTTAAAATAAGTGTTTATAGATTTATACAGATCATCATGTCTGTTTAAAATTTAAATAATCATCTATTGAATAAAAACATCAGTCACAAAGCCAATTGTTTAAAGTTCTATTAAATTCTAAGTTATTAATTTTTCTTATATTTTCTGGAAGTTTATTATAAATTTTCACCGCAATGATGTAGCAGTTTCTGTTACATAACTTTAATCTGCTTCGAGGTACTACCAGAGGTTTTTGTACTATTTTACTTTTAAATTGGGCCTTATCATCCTGCTCAAAAAATGACAGGTGGTTTGTAACGAACTTACACATTTAAAAAACGTATAGGGATGGAAGTGTAAGTAAACGTTAATCAGTGAATATTGGTCGGCACAAATCAGTCCACTTGAGACTATAAATTGACCTAATGCATTTTTACTGGGCTATAAAAGCTCTCTGGGCGTCTGTAGAGTTTCCCCATAAGAGTATGTATAATTATGGGTTTCAGGAATGTTAATGGCCTGTTATGAGGTCTTTCCAGTATATGATAGATAATTGATTAGCTGTTACTCAACAGATGAACAAATAATAAAATAATTGTAGATTAAATAGCAAAACTTACCATGCAGATGAAGAGTTGGAACAGCTAATGCATTTAAACGGTTATTGCGATTCTTAAAGTGGTTGGCAAAATGTATGTCACAGATGACTTTCTTTCTGTAAAGTTTGATGTCGTCTGCAGTCTCCAGTTTCCCACCAACAATATTAACCCAGGCTTTGAATTCTTCAGGATTCCTTACTGGGTGTGGAAATTGATGGAATGTACGACCTAAAAAAAATTGTATCTTAGCAGTGTATCTGAGCAGCAAGATTTATACAGCGGGAAGGAAATTGATTCTCTCGATGAATGGTGACTCAAAAGTTACTTTCTCCCAACGAAAACTAGTGAAACATTTTAAACTTACTAACCTAGCTTTCAAATCACAGCGATGAATTGAAACTGAAAGCAATTTTTGGGTACCTACTATGAACTTGATGCAGAGAGCACTTACCCGGTTCGTATGAACATCCGAATTCGCAGCGCCTTGGCATGATTTAAACCACACACAAACAATCTCCGTCTATAATCAACGTCTATAATCGCAAATAACACAACGATAGCGTCTTTATCGCAAATAACAAAATGATAGCGTCTATATCGCAAATAATACTAAATAATAGCGTCTTTTCGCAAGTTCGATGAATACATGAAACGGAGGAGCAAAGCTCAACTCACTCACTGATTCACTGAAAACACTTCACGGTGGATAAGTAAAAACTCAAATCAACGCGAGCCAGCAGCTTAACATAAACAGAGAATATACAAAATGAACGACAAAACTACAAAACAGCGTACACGCAAGTCGTAGGTAGTCGCCATATTGTGAATTTCAAATTCAAATTTCTTTGAAATTTGATCTGACAGTAGTAGCATCATTATTGCCATACAAAAAAATAATAACTAACAAATAAAAATCTTTGATCATTAAATTATATTCTGTAATTAAATCTATAATCGTTGATACTCATCATCATACATAAAACTAATTAAATATTTTGTTAAATTCCCATTAATGTAATGGTTTTTGTTCAAAAATTTTTTTGATGAAAACGGCATCTATTGTACATTAAACGTACTAAATATTTTGCGCAGACGATAGCAGATGGCGCTTTTCTACAATTTTTTACCGAAATCTTGTCTAGTATGGTAGTGAACACCCCCTGGTCAACCCCATACATTTTAGCTTTTCTACTAGCGTTATCGTTAATCGAATGTTACTTTGTCTGGGCCCTCAGATTTGTTTCTAGATTTATCTCTTTCCCACGTGATTTCGCCGATACAGCCAGTTATACCGCGCTCAGCCCGCTATTTAGTTGCGGCTTGCGGTGCCGCGTTTGCTCCACACGTATCTGTGGCAGTCGCAGGGGGTGTTCACTACCATACTAGACAAGATTTCGGTAAAAAATTGTAGAAAAGCGCCATCTGCTATCGTCTGCGCAAAATATTTAGTACGTTTAATGTACAATAGATGCCGTTTTCATCAAAAAAATTTTTGAACAAAAACCATTACATTAATGGGAATTTAACAAAATATTTAATTAGTTTTATGTATGATGATGAGTATCAACGATTATAGATTTAATTACAGAATATAATTTAATGATCAAAGATTTTTATTTGTTAGTTATTATTTTTTTGTATGGCAATAATGATGCTACTACTGTCAGATCAAATTTCAAAGAAATTTGAATTTGAAATTCACATTATGGCGACTACCTACGACTTGCGTGTACGCTGTTTTGTAGTTTTGTCGTTCATTTTGTATATTCTCTGTTTATGTTAAGCTGCTGGCTCGCGTTGATTTGAGTTTTTACTTATCCACCGTGAAGTGTTTTCAGTGAATCAGTGAGTGAGTTGAGCTTTGCTCCTCCGTTTCATGTATTCATCGAACTTGCGAAAAGACGCTATTATTTAGTATTATTTGCGATATAGACGCTATCATTTTGTTATTTGCGATAAAGACGCTATCGTTGTGTTATTTGCGATTATAGACGTTGATTATAGACGGAGATTGTTTGTGTGTGGTTTAAATCATGCCAAGGCGCTGCGAATTCGGATGTTCATACGAACCGGGTAAGTGCTCTCTGCATCAAGTTCATAGTAGGTACCCAAAAATTGCTTTCAGTTTCAATTCATCGCTGTGATTTGAAAGCTAGGTTAGTAAGTTTAAAATGTTTCACTAGTTTTCGTTGGGAGAAAGTAACTTTTGAGTCACCATTCATCGAGAGAATCAATTTCCTTCCCGCTGTATAAATCTTGCTGCTCAGATACACTGCTAAGATACAATTTTTTTTAGGTCGTACATTCCATCAATTTCCACACCCAGTAAGGAATCCTGAAGAATTCAAAGCCTGGGTTAATATTGTTGGTGGGAAACTGGAGACTGCAGACGACATCAAACTTTACAGAAAGAAAGTCATCTGTGACATACATTTTGCCAACCACTTTAAGAATCGCAATAACCGTTTAAATGCATTAGCTGTTCCAACTCTTCATCTGCATGGTAAGTTTTGCTATTTAATCTACAATTATTTTATTATTTGTTCATCTGTTGAGTAACAGCTAATCAATTATCTATCATATACTGGAAAGACCTCATAACAGGCCATTAACATTCCTGAAACCCATAATTATACATACTCTTATGGGGAAACTCTACAGACGCCCAGAGAGCTTTTATAGCCCAGTAAAAATGCATTAGGTCAATTTATAGTCTCAAGTGGACTGATTTGTGCCGACCAATATTCACTGATTAACGTTTACTTACACTTCCATCCCTATACGTTTTTTAAATGTGTAAGTTCGTTACAAACCACCTGTCATTTTTTGAGCAGGATGATAAGGCCCAATTTAAAAGTAAAATAGTACAAAAACCTCTGGTAGTACCTCGAAGCAGATTAAAGTTATGTAACAGAAACTGCTACATCATTGCGGTGAAAATTTATAATAAACTTCCAGAAAATATAAGAAAAATTAATAACTTAGAATTTAATAGAACTTTAAACAATTGGCTTTGTGACTGATGTTTTTATTCAATAGATGATTATTTAAATTTTAAACAGACATGATGATCTGTATAAATCTATAAACACTTATTTTAAATTATAATTATTGGCATTATTTATAAATCTAATCAATAAATTAATGAACTGTCTTGACTGTGAGATATAATCTAATAAACTATTTCATATATTTTATAATTTTAATGTGCCAGATTAATACTAACGAAGCAAGAGTGTAAATTTTATTATGATTAAAATGTGTATGACTAATGAAGTAATGACAGCGATGTAATTTTATGATATTATTATGCATGTACTATAAATATTTGCACGACTAATAAGTCGAATATAGTGAGTCTAAAATTATTTTTAAGTACCATGTTATTATGTTAGTACCTATATTCTGCCAAATAAATAAATTTCATTTCATAACATAACATGTATTAACGTAAACAAGGCAAAAGAGATATGTAAGGATCGTAGCAGGAGCTGTTCTATAATTTCTGCCTACCACCATGGGAAGAAGGCGCGAGTTTATTGTATGTATGTGTAACAGAACATCACGCTTGTAATCTCCGATGGGTTAGGCAGGGGTGTAGGTACCTAATAGTACACTCACATTTTGCCAGTAATGTTAAGTCCCAGGTGCAGAGCCTATTGTCATCAACCAATCACAAATCCAGACTCCATGGTGACTACTTTAAATTCCTGATGGAATAACCCAATAACACTAGCAGACCTGGAAAACAAACCCAGGACCTAATACTCACCAGTAGCGTTTGTGACCATGAGACCTACGAGGCATAATTTTCACATATATTATTAAGTACTTAACTTACTTAATTTGTTTTTACCTTTTCCAGGCTTTTCAATACAAACTGTTCCTGTATCTCCTATAATACCTCCTGAACTTCCCACACCTGAACATATATGGAAACTGCCATCTACATCACAGGAAATATACACTAGTAAGTACATGCTTGGCTACCAGCATTTTCGAATTATGTTTGTTTATAATCATTTTATATAGGGTACATAAATTTAATATTTTTGTATAAAAAAAATACTACCACAATCATGGGCAAATATAATTCATCTCTAAAACATTTATTTTTTTGTTATTATTATTGAATTTATTTTATTATGTAAGTAGGTAATTATATCTATGGATTTACACCTCATGTCCAAAATAAACTTATAATAAATTAAATAATTGTTTTTACTGTTTCCAGGCCTTCCAACACATGCTGTTCATATGCCTTCTATAATATCTCCTGAACTTCCCACGCCTGAACATATACGGAATCGGCCATCTACATCAAAGGAAATATTCACTGGTAAGTACATGCTTCGCTACCAACATTTTCAAATTATGTTTGTTTAAAATCGTTTTATATATGGTACGTAATAATAATATTTCTGTATAAAAAAATAGTCCCATAACCATGGGCAAATATTAGGTCTTTACCTATGAAATTGCCGTTCTGCAGTACTGGCCATTTCAAATCAAAATAATTTTTGTTTGGCTAAGAATTCTAATTTCAAATTAATTTTATTTTAAAAACATGGATTTTTTTTTCTAAAAGTAGTCATTTCTTTATTGATTAGTGTTACATTTTCATCGCATTTCAATCTTTTTCGTCATCATGGATACGTTAAAAATTCGAGTAATTATGGAATATGAGTACCGTCGTGGCAGCAACGCGGCACAAGCGGCACGCAACATCAACGACGTTTACGGAGCTAACACTACAAACCAACGCACCACCTGTTATTGGTTTGCTCGCTTCCGTTCTGGAAATTTCGACCTGAAAAATGAACCTCGCGGTCGTCCGAAGACTTTGGTCGACAATGACGAATTAAAGGCGATTGTGGAAGCTGATGATACACAATCTACGGCTGAATTAGCAGCAGCTTTCGACGTTAGCGTCAAAACAATATTGGTCCATTTGCGTCAAATTGGCAAGGTAAAAAAGCTTGACAAATGGGTGCCCCACGAACTCAATGATCGCCAGCGCGAAGTACGCGTCGAGACGTGCCTTGCACTGCTCAACAGACACACAAATGAAGGAATTTTGAACCGCATTGTTACCTGCGATGAAAAATGGATTCTGTTTGATAACCGTAAGCGCTCAGCAAGTTGGTTGGATCCTGGTTCAGCACCTAAACAATGCCCTAAGCGAAAACTTACCCCTAGAAAAGTGATGGTCACTGTTTGGTGGTCTAGCGCCGGTGTGATTCATCACAGCTTCTTACCAAACGGGGTGAGCATTACTGCAGATGTGTACTGTGAAGAACTGAACACAATGATGGAGAAGCTGGCGCATCTCCAACCAGCATTGGTCAATCGCTCGTCTCCGCTGCTCCTGCACGACAACGCGCGACCTCATACTGCACAGCAGACGGTCTCCAAGTTGCAAGAACTGGGGTTGGAAGCTCTCCGTCATCCGCCCTACTCACCAGACCTTGCGCCTACAGACTACTACTTTTTCCAGAATTTGGATAACTTCTTGGCGGGAAAAAAATTTAATACCCGAGAGGCAGTACAAAATGCCTTTGAAGAATTTGTTGCCTCCCGTCCAGCTGATTTCTTTAAGAAGGGCATCAATAAACTGCCACTGCGATGGCAAAGATGCATTGATTGCATGGGTGATTACTTCGATTAATACAAATAAAAAATTCATGAAAAAAATTCGTTTAAATTTTTTCATACAAAACGGCAATTTCATAGGTAAAGACCTATTATAATTCATCTGTAAAACATTAAATTTTTTGTTATTATTATTGAAGTTATTTTATCATGTAAGTAAAAACCTATGGATTTATACCTCATATCCAAAATAAACTTACAATAAATTAAATAATTGTTTTTACTATTTCCAGGCCTTCCAACACATGCTGCTCATATGCCTCCTACAATACCTCCTGAACTTTCCACGCCAGAACATATATGGAATCGGCCTTCTACATCAAAGGAAATATTCACTGGTAAGTACATGCTTCGCTACCAACATTTTCAAATTATGTTTGTTTAAAATCGTTTTATATATGGTACGTAATAATAATATTTCTGTATAAAAAAATAGTCCCATAACCATGGGCAAATATAATTCATCTGTAAAACATTAAATTTTTTGTTATTATTATTGAAGTTATTTTATCATGTAAGTAATTAAACCTATGGATTTATACCTCATGTCCAAAATAAACTTACAATAAATTAAATAATTGTTTTTACTATTTCCAGGCCTTCCAACACATGCTGCTCATATGCCTCCTACAATACCTCCTGAACTTTCCACGCCAGAACATATATGGAATCGGCCTTCTACATCAAAGCAAATAGTCACTGGTGCGTACATGCTTCGCTACCTATATATTATTTTCCAATTATGTTTAATAATTTAGTTAAATAATCCTCATTGTGACAAACACTAATAGTTTACTGCTTACATCACTCTGGATACGTGGTTCATTTTTATTTTATTTTCAGATGTACCGCTCATTGCTCCCATAGCAGCAGAACATAACTATTGCAGTAACAATGGCAGACAAAGACAAAAATTTAAAGGAGACAAAAGTAAGTACCAATGTAGTATATTCCATAAGCTATTTAAAAAAAATGTTCTAAAAATTTTATGCAAACGGAAATACTAAACTAAATATAGATTTGCTTGATATTGTATTCCACCCCACTATGTATTATGGTTCGAACTAGCAGCCGTCTGTTAGACAGATATAATTTGCTTGTACATACTGTTAATTAGTAGTCTGTGTTGTTCATTATTACATAACTTAGCACTACATTTCATAAACTGACTAGGAAAATCAATATCATGGAGGGAATCATGACAAAGGTCAGACTAGTGACGTATTTGTTCAGAATTTCTAGTTCCCCAAATTACTTTATTTGTCAGTACTCTTTTTTTATTTTGGCACTAACACATTTAAATTACACGTAATTTCCTGGGGAAAATGGTCTGACCAAGAAACATCATTAATAACATTTACTTTCAAAATAGAACACTTGGTAACACTGGTTACCAAGCAGTGATCCAACCATCAACGGACCCTTTATGAGGCTGTTTTTTGAATATGCAAACCTAACACCTCTGCCTGACCCTTCGGGGAATACAGGCGTGATGTTATGTTATGTTACATACTAAACTTTTTGTCATAATTTTAACAAAAAATAGTTATGTAAGATTGGTTTATAGTGATAGGCCCTGTAACCACAGCTCCTATTTGAAAAATTCTTTCACAATTTGTAAGGTACATTATTCCAGATGAACAATGGATTTCAGTATATTTCTATAACTTAGGCATATAGCCTAAGTTATGGATATTATGTAAATATATACAAAAAGAAGTACCTAATAATACTAATGAAATACTAAGTTAAATTCATGAAAGTGTGGTGCTTTTTGTTAGGTTGCTGCTCAGAACTTGTGTAGGTACAGTCGCCAGCACATCAAGTTACCACAAACGGTCAGATTTTCTCATTCGATTTTGAACTTAACTATGAATATTTTAAGGTTTAAAATCGTTTGGAGAAATTTGACAGTTTCGGGTAGCTTGACCTGCTGGCGACTGTACATGTCGTGAATAGAATACCGTCTTTACATGTAAATTGCACCCGTGCAATGCCGGGACGGGTCGCTAGTACGAATTAAAATGAATAAAAGATATAAATAAAGTTATATAATGTAATTTTTGTTTCAGAATTGGTGAAATCTTTGGCGAATCAAAATTCATCACTGGAGAGTCAACTAAAAATATCAAGATTCCGGATGAAGCATTTGAAAACTGAAATTATACGATTACGTAAGCGGAGTGAAAGTTTTAAAGCAAGATTAGCCAGCGCTGATAAAATTAGTCATCAAAATTATTTCGAAAAAATTACAAGAAATATGACAACAGCTGCAAAAATATTTACGAATATGCAGTACACTCAAACGCGTAAGAGAGCTCGTGGGCGGAGATTTACTATAAAGGAAAAAGTTTTGTCTCTCTCTATGTACAAGAGGAGTCCTAAGAGTTATACTCTTTTATATAAGTATTTTACCTTGCCCTCTGTAAAATCTTTGAAAAGGCTTCTGG
This sequence comes from Griposia aprilina, assembly GCA_916610205.1. NCBI lineage: Eukaryota > Metazoa > Arthropoda > Insecta > Lepidoptera > Noctuidae > Griposia > Griposia aprilina. The sequence goes on along the minus strand of OU744294.1, from coordinate 10,739,641 downwards.
CGAAAGTTGAAATAGAGTCAGGGTTAAATAAATCAATATTTATAAAAATGAGAGAGACTGTGAAAGAATTAAGTCCAGAAGATCGCCTCTGCTGCTTAATTTTGGATGAGATGTCAATATCGCCGCAGATCCATTATGATGGATCTAAAGACAAATTAAAAGGATTTACTTGGCATGGTAAAAAAATTGCTGACCATGTTTTAGTTTATATGGTGAAAGGAATTAAAAGAAAATTTAAGCAGCCTGTGGCATACTATTTTACTAATTCCTTAAACAAAGTTGAGTTAAAAGCCTTGACTTTAAAGGTCATCAAATATGTACAGGGTACAGGGCTTAATATTTTGTGCACAGTATGTGATCAAAGCACTGTAAATGTGAGTGTGATAAATGAAATCGTAGAAGATACAAGACAAAATTTCATAAAAGAAAAAAGGGAATGGAGACACGAAACTATGGAAATAGGGAAATCGAAAATTATTCCATTATTTGATGTCCCTCATTTATTGAAAGGGGTAAGGAATAATTTACTAACCAAAAATATGAAATATTTCGACTTTGAAGAAAAGGTCGAAAAGACCATTAAATGGGAATATTACCAGAAAATTTACGAAGCAGACAAATCATATGGGGAGTTAAAAATATGTCACAAATTAACTGACGAACATATTTATGTAGAAAAAATTAAAAAAATGAAAGTAAAAGATGCAGCCCAAATTTTTAGCCATAGTGTTGCTGTAGCTGCAGAACATTTAACAGGAAGAGGTGATGTACCAAATGAGTGCCGCCAAATAATAAAATTTACCAAAATTATGGATAATTTATTTGATTCTTTGAATGCAAGCACATTTAATATGATTCACGGAAAAATGTACAAATGTGGTGTAAGAAATAATTCACCTCACCACGAATTATGGATAAATGCGAAAAAAGTTTTAAGATCAGTAAAATTTATTAAAGTTAAAAAAGAAAAGAATAATAAAATCAGATTAATTGAAACGAGTGCCATACCATCAATAAAAAATTTCATCCGAACTATTGAGGGCATGCAACATTTGTGGACAATATTATCCCAAAGATATTTATTTGATTCAATGTTGACTAGGAACTTTTACCAGGACCCATTAGAAAATTTCTTTGGGAACATTAGAAGTTTCGGGGTGAGAAATACGGCACCTAACACTATTAGCTTTGAAGGTGCCTTTAAATCACTTCTTTTAAACAACTATAACTCACCCCATTCACTAAAAGCTAACTGTGAAAATGATGACAATGACTGTCTACAAGCTTTGAGCTTCTTTTTGGAAGACACCAAAGAAAAATCTTCTAATGTTTCCAGTAATGAGGCACAACAATTTCAGCATGAACAAAATGACGAAATTGTGGTGCCTTTTATTAATTTAAGCACTGAGACTGCTGATGCTGGCCAGGCTAATTATGTATGTGGGTGGGTGCTGGCTAAATGTTTGAAAACTGTTTCCAAATCATGCAGACACTGCAAAAATGAAATAAATGGCGATAGTCAATTAAAATCAAACGAATATATAAGGGCAAAAGAATATCAAAAAAGTAGACATTGTCTGTTGTATCCCACTCAAGAAGCGGAAAAGGCTTTCAAAGAAATCCAAAATATAACACTGGAAATCTTGAAAAAGAATGTGCCAAAAATAAAGCTAAAAGAAAAAATTAAAATGTTTTTGGACATATTTGTGGATTATCCTTTCACATGCGAGATCCACAAGAAGGAGTTGATAAATGTTTTTGAAAACACAACAATAAATGTCTTGGTGTATAGTTGGTGCCGATCAATTAATCGGATTTTATCTGGTAAAATACAATACAGTGGTGAGGATGATGAAATTAAACTTTCAGCACAAATATATTTCAATAAACATAAACATAAATAATTATGATTTTTATTTCATTCCAGGTTGTCTAATAAGTACTTTCCAAATGTACATGACATAGTATTATTCCGTAGCATGTCTTTATTTCTAATATTGTATCACGCAATGATAAATCATTATTTGCTACAGATTAATAACAGGTGTACCTACATTTTGTAAAGTATTTTGTAGGCACGAACGAACATCCTATAGTATAAATAGAATATCTATAGATAGATAGATAGGTATGTATGTACCTATACATGCAGATTAATTTAGGAGGACGATACCAGATGGCGCTTCGAATGACATTTTAGAGGTTGCAGAAAAAATCCGCAGTGGGTTCTCTATTCCCAATCTATTACTATACTCTATGGGCAGTCGACAACTGAAGCCAAACTTCAAATTGTTTTTTCATATAGATGTTGATTTTACAATTCAACTAAGTCTCACGTTCCGCTACTCGGATGGCGACATAATGCAGTAATGTTTCTTAGCGAAATTCGTTAAGCGGTTTATTATATTATTATTTTCGCGGCGGACGTGTGCTAAGGCCCTTACAGAATTTTAAGTTCATCTATTATTTGCATTGAATTACTTTTTCATGAAATAGTTGTTCTATGAACAAAGAGCTTTTGGAGACATAGGTGGAAGGTAGTCTACCCGTTTCCTCTTACGCGTACTAGAGGTGAAGTTGTGGTCTAAGAGCGGAAGTGAAACTCCAACTTGCAGTTAATAATAGTATAATTGCATACACGTATTATAGTTCACAGGTAGTTGCACTATTTAACACAGTCATATAATTAATTAAACTAGTAGGGACAAAATAAACTAATGACAGTGTCCCATGACGGTAGACAAGCATCATAATCGCATGGACCTAATATATATTAGGTCCATGAATAATCGCCACTTGAGAAACGCTATCTATCGCGTCCCGGATTGTGGCTTAGTGTTGCCACTTAACAAGGGTACATTCCTGACCAACTTAGAACTACTTAAGTAAACTTAATACAGGCGACGCCATGTATTCTAAGGTGCGTTCACAAATGCAATATACGTGACGCCACAAGTTGTATTGATGACTAAGATTATATCTCTTATACTCTTGAGTTAGCTTCTCTCTTACCGGCCATGTAACTTGAATTGCATTTGAGACGTATCAATGCTTATCTAACGAGATAGTCTGCCAGTTTTAAGTGACTATCACAAAATCATAACTTTTACCTTACAAACGACAGGCCTAGTCGAAGTTAAACCGAAACTGCATCTGAAACCAGAATTTTTGACTGAAACTTTGGCACTTTAAAGTTCGCTCCCATCGCTATTGACTTTGGAGTTTGAACGGTTGCCAACTTAGGGGTTTTGCCCCTACATTTAGGGTCTAGAAGTGTTAAAAGGGGCATTTTTAGGGGCAGGATTTTTTTTGGGTTTTTTTTAGGGGCTTTAATCTTGCTTCAATCAAACAAAACTTACAATTGATACAAAGCGAAAGCGTGTGATTTCAATTATGCGCGTAGATGAAAAAGATACTACAGAAATCAGTAGTACCTTCTCAGTTACAGAAAGTGCACGATAATGAATTGGCTGAATTTAATTTTCAATCGTATTTGATGCATACATTGTCTGTAAATCTTGGCTATGATTTTGAAGAAGTAGCCAAAACTCTTACAGAAAGAGATTTATTAGATGTAAAAGAGAGGTGCGAGAAGTTTCTTTGCACGTTGGCGGAAGAAATGCAGAAACGATTACCCGACAACTTATCAATTCTTAAAATGATGATAAATTTAAATCCAGTGGCCACATCACAAGTAAAGCCAAGTTTAAATATTATTTAAGATAAATTCCACCGTAACCACATTTAAGGTAACAAAAATGAAGTAGAATCAGAGTGGAATCAACTTCAAAATCAAACATGGAAACATGTTTCGGGTTCTTCCGCTGCATTCTATGCAGAAGTATATATCGATTGCGATATTGGCAATTGCAAACGATTTGAAAATATTTCAAAATTTGCTTTGGCATTATTGACGCTGCCTGTTTCCAATGCCTCTGTTGAACGTGCCTTTTCTATTTATGGGACAATGAAAAATAAACTGAGGAACAGATTATCCCTTAAAATGGTACAGAGTATCATGATGGTACGATTTTCCTTAAATCGAGATTACGGATCGTGTGTAAAATTAGAACCCACTGTTGATAATATTATGATAAAGAAGTTTAATGTACGTATGTAGAACTTCAAAAATGAGACGTCAAACGAAAACGAGGACCAGGATGATGATGCGGTTCTGGAAATAATTAATACCTTTGCATGATAAACTGTACCTACTTTATTCAATAAAAATATTTACCTACTAACTTAATATACTAACGTTTTATTATATGAGCTACAAACCAATTTAGGCATTAAATAAGATAAGTACATATAAAATTCTATATTTAGGGGTTTTTAGAGGTATGCAGCAAAATCTTGGGGGTAAATTTTGGTGATGGTTGGTAACACTGTTTGACAAGTAACAGTATTTGACTGACTGACGTCTGACCTGACTGCTGACAGTTTGTAATATAATTTTGTCTGTGTTAATTACTGTCAAAAAACTATTGTTTTTGATTGAAAATATTACAAATTTACAAATATTGAATTGTGTTACCTGATAATTTGTTCGTGTTAGGTGCGGTTACTGAAGAAGGTTTCGTATTATTCATAATGGCTGATGACGATCAGGATTCTAAAGAGTACCGGTGGGAGACAGGTTATGAAAAGACTTGGTAAGTTCTAGAGTTATTTTTGAGTTAGCTTTCAATAATTTTCAAGATTTGGTGCTCTATATCATATATCTTTAGCCATCAGAAGGCATTGAAGTATTTGAACCCATATTATTATAGCCAACATGTATGTATGATGAATTTGTTGTGACTTGTTCAGGGAGGCCATCAAAGAAGATGAGGATGGGTTGGTGGAAGGCCTGGTGGCGGAGTTTGCGCAAAAAGCGGCGCGGAAGGCGGTGGTGGCCCGTCGCGGACCCGTGAGGCTTGGTATGATGAGGCATGTACTAGTGGCAGTAGATTGTTCAGAAGCTATGAACTCACAGGATCTGAAGCCATCCAGATTTCTTTGTACATTAAAGGTAGGTTAATTCTTTGTATGAAATATAAAACCCAAACTCAATGCTTGAAATTTATTGTTGTTAATTTCTGGAAGTTGTTAGAAAAAATGCATTTAAAAACATTTCAGCTACTTGAAAAGTTTATAGAAGAGTACTTTGACCAGAACCCTTTAAGTCAACTTGGCTTAGTTTTGATGAAAAACAAAAGAGCAGAAAAACTTACTGAGCTCTCTGGGAATGTCAGAAAACATATCAAGTCTCTGCAGGGGTAAGTAAATCTTCAATACATTACCAAATTTAATTGATATTATTTTGATAAATATACATAATAAAGGTATTGAAGTCTTGGCATTGGTGTCTATGACCATTAGTGGCCCTATGGTAATATCCCAACTTTGCGAGAGAGAGGAGAGGCCTCAATCACAGCAGTGGGAACATTATAGCCATGCTGACTTTGTTATGAAGCAGAATCTTGTTGAAAAATGATGGCTACCTATTGGATACTATTCCTATTCTTGTACAGGTTAACAGACATGGTACTAAGTGGAGAGCCGTCATTACAAAACACCCTGGAGTTTGCTGGACGAGTCCTCAAACCGCTCCCTGCCCATGCTTCTAGAGAACTTCTGGTGTTGTTTGCATCACTCACTACATGTGATCCGGGTGACATTAATACTACTATTCAGGTGTGTAAAACTATTATGTCGTCTTTGAATGGTGATAGCTGTTCATGATTGTTATTTCTGAAGATCTGTGTCTGATAAAATATTCTATCTTTTTTTAGGCTCTAAAAACAGAAGGAATAAGATGTTCCGTCATTGGTTTGGCAGCAGAAATAAGAATATGCAAAAAGTTATGTCAAGATACTGGTGGAGAATATGGCGTAAGTACCATACAGTGCAGTTTTTTGTATTGTATTAATAAGAACTAAAGTTGTAATAATTCATTAGAATCTAGCCTAATAGAACTAACAAGCAATTTAAGTGTAACTTATTATTTTACGTGATAGATTATGTTATAAGTAAGATGGATGAAAATGGGTGGAAGATGTGATAGTGTTAAATTGCACTTAATAGTGCAGAGCGTCGTCTGTGTTGCAGCTAATTGCACAGCACCCAGCCATTAATATGGCATATCGTGTTAGAAAGCAACTGTTGCACAAGAAAGCGGCAGAGACAACGCTATTCTTAGCTGAAATGTTTCAAAAATTCGATGTGATATAGGAACGTCAAAATCAAAAGTCATTTATTCAAACTAGGCTGAGGATTAGTAGTTTTTGAACGTCAAAATTACATGAGGCAGTCTCCCAAAACGCCCGCCCGTCACCACTTCGTAGTGCCTTTGCTGGGTAGAAGTGGCTCCACAGACTCCCCAGCTTGTCTATACTTTTTCCAGGTCGTACTAGACGATGTCCACTACCGTACCTTACTGCTGGATTCGACAAGTCCGCCGCCGCGCGCGCGGGCGCTTGACGCTGGACTTGTGAAGATGGGCTTCCCGCATTCTGCGCCGCAGACCAACCAGACGGACCCTGGGACTAATGCTGACCCACCCATCACTGTTTGCATGTGGTTAGTATAGCAGTTAATCAATATGTTAGTACTGTATGTACACATACATACATACATAAACTCACGCCTTCTTCCCATGGGGGTAGGCAGAAACTACGGAACGCCACTTGCTACGATCCTTTTGCCTCTTTTACGTTCGTACATCTGGTCATACACGCACGCTGTACGTAGATATAATTATTTTCAATACTCTAAGAATATTAACATTGCTCATTAAAAAGTTCAGGCAGAAGTTATCCATTGCTGTTCTGTTCCTGTTTCGTGTGTTTATTATGCTAAAACTAGCGAACCGCTCCGGGTAAAATGCGACATGTCAAAATATCGAGAGATAACTGTATTATACCTAAGTTAAATATTCATGTATTACATATCCAACCATCCTCAGTAAATACTCTAAATAATGGTGAAAACCTCATCAAAATCCGATGCGCAGTTTAAAAGAACAGCGCGGTCACACAGCCAGATATGAAAAGCGATTTTAATTTATAATATATAGATACTCTGATAATATTAGCATAACTCCTTAAAAGGTTCAGGCAGACATTATCTAGTACTGTTTTGTTCCTGTTTCGTTCATTTATACTAAAAAAAGTTCTGAGCTAACACAAACAACAAAAAAACAGAGAACCTCCTCCTTTTTTGAATTTGGTTAAAAATTACATTATTTATATAATTTTTTCAGTCACTTAGAGGACGGCGAAGGTGTTGGCGGAGAGGGTCACTTGTGCCCGCAGTGTCGCAGCAAGTACTGTTCGCTGCCGGCTCAGTGTCGTACCTGCGGGCTCACACTGGCTTCAGCACCACATCTGGCCAGGTACTATGCTTACCAAAGTGAAAGAAATTCTACTTCAAATAGCAGCGAAACTTCCGCTACGAAAGCACTCAAATCAGCGTTATAAAGCCAATCGCATATTACAGCTGCAACGGGCCCCAACGCAACGCATTTGCATACGAAAGTACGGCGCGGCCCGCCTATAGTGTATGTTGGTTCATAGAAATTGTATGAAAGTGACGAATTTTTGCAATGCGTAGCGATGCGGCCCGGGTCGCCGCATTCTGCGCTAGCCTTTAGTCTTCAGTTTCAGGGTGTATGATACGCCCACTTGCGCTTTAATACGGTGTTTTTTTATTGTACCTGTACCTATTTCTTATTTCTCAAACGTTTTATTAACCTGCACTCCATGCGCAATAGGTATTTGATAGAGGGAGATGCAATTCGTCAGCCTATAAAAAAGGAACCTTGTTGCACATCTATAATGTAATTCCGTTTATATATTTCTAGATCATACCACCATCTTTTCCCCGTTGAACCATATGAAGAAATGGCGTATGAAGGACAAGCACAATACTGTTTTGCATGTCTGAGGAACTTCACAGATTTAGATAAACAGGTGAGTTAATTAATATTTAAGCTGTCGTATACCAATGCTCCAAGATAAGTTACCGTAGGCTACTTGAGCGTCTATGTAAATTATTGCGCTCGCGCCCGTACCACCCTGTCCACAGTATTCTACCTCAAAAAGTCTTCCAGCTAAAATTCATAATATCTTGACCTGTTCATAAATCAGAGCCCCATCAATTTAAATTTTCTGAATTTGTGTAAATTATTTCATCACCACTGCTCTCAAAACGGTGAAGGAAAACATCGTGAGGAAACCGGCATGTCCTAGAACCAAAAATTTAAAGACATGTGACATCTACCAACCCGCACTGGGCCAGCGTGGTGGATTACGGCCCACTCCCTCTCACTGAGAGGTGGCCTGTGTCTCAGCAGTGGGAACAGTGTAGGCTGATTATGCTATTATAACTGAAGTATTAATCATCAATTCATCACGTACATATTCCCAGGTGTATCGCTGCACGCGTTGTCACGAGTTCTATTGCTGGGAGTGTGAGAGTGTGGTGTCCACCACCCTTCACGTCTGTCCCGGCTGTTCCTCCCGACCACACCTCTACCAACGACTGCCTGAATCGTCGTGACCTATCAACCATGGAGAATGTCTATCTACAATACCTGGCCGTAAAGGCACATCGAGGTTGAGAAAAAAATCCGCGTATTAGCGTCCGGGTACTACGATATATTTCTATCCTCGTGTGGATATGGTGATTGTGAGAGAAAGCAGCCAGTATGTGTGATATTGTATAGTATATATAGTGTGAAGCTATGATTAAAATAATGTAATGGTTAAAAACTCTGTTTTTGTTATTATATCGTATTTAGAGGAGCTCATATCCAACTCGACATATTTTTATATTTTTTAATATGGGTTTGCTCTTGACTCTAGTCCAGGTCAGAGATGACAGAGACAAAGTCGACGATGGAGTGACCTTACCCAGAAGAAGCCTGTTCACTATCACTTTGAAGAGATTTGGGTTGTATGCGGTCGGAAACACAGGCGCAGGTAGAGAATTCCACTCTTTTGCTGTGAAAAATGTTTGGAAGCGCTTAGTGCGAATTGGTGGAATAGCAACTAGGTAGGGATGGTAACTTGCAGTGCGCCTAGATGTCCGATGGACGAAGGGGGCCGATGGAATGAGGTCGTGGAGTTCTTGGGCACACTCACCAAAGTACAATCTGTAGAAGACCGACAAGCAGGCAACAGGCAGGTTAAGCTTGGCATCCACCAGTTTTATGTCGCCAATGAGTCTCTTAGCTCTGCGTTCCACCGAGTCAAGCGCGGCAAGTTGGTATTTAGCTGAGCCATCCCAAAGGGGGCTGCAGTACTCCATGCAGGATCGGACTTGCGCTTTGTAAATTAAAAACGATATTTATTTAAATGGTTTATTCATATCACAATTTGGAATTTTCTATGTGGCAATAGAAAAATAACTGCTCTTACGCTAACAACTTACATGGTTTTTATTCGATTACGTTATTATTTAATATTATTTCGCTGACGTGTATGCTTCGTTTACATTAAGCAAGTATTGGTGTACAATTACTTTGCATAATGTAAACGTAAGCAAGCTTATAAAAGCAAGTAAATGTGAAGCACGCATGTAGTGCTATAGATAACATTACAGCCCCTGCAGTCTCGACATTAGACAGCGACAAAAATCGGTCGCTAAGTCGTATCGTTGTCCAATTCCTTTAATAGATTTTCAACTTTATTTCGAAAGTATAAGGTTGAAAAACTATTAAAGAAATTTGACATCGATTAGACTTAACGACCGATTTTTGTCGTTATATTTGTCGAGACTGCAGGGCCAGGTTGGCAAAAAGAGTAGATAAAATACGGCGCCACTGTCGCTAACGCATAGCGAAGATTTAAAAAACTTTTCTTCAAACAAAAACATCTCCTAGAAATATCTCCCTGTAGTGTAAGCACTTGATCTAGTATGTACTTAGATAACAAAATAAAGTACCTACTTAGTTCTGTTTCTAGACGTTTTGACCAAACAGTAAGTTTAAAAACACGCAGATGTGACTTCACTTCCTTGCAATCTTTTCGCATAATGAAAACGATTCTAGCATACAGTCAACAGAGGGCCTAGACAAATGGCATTCGCTTCGGAGCGATTCTATTTCTACAATCACTATCGCTTTCGCTAATGATTCCAAAAACTAGCGATAACGCTCGTCAAAGTGTCTCTTGGCTATGCATCTCTGTGGATGTACCTAATATTTCGACGCTGTCGATTCATTTCTTAATCGAATGTTGTTAACATTGTCTAGCTAATTTTTATTCGTTGACCTATGATCACGTGACATTTCGATAGCTTATGTCAACCCCATACATTTTAACTTTTCTATTAGCGTCATCGCTAATCGAATGTTACTTTGTCTAGGCCCTCAGAATAGATTACCTATATACTGCTATCGAGTCAACAGTCACAAATGGGTTTCAATAGTTTTCTTGCGTTAAGGGGGATGCGCTAAGGTAGCCCGCGAAATTCAAATTTACTTACGTTTTTTGCAATTTGCAGGACAGTGTCAGGTTGTTTATTGATTAAAATATGGTTCGCGACCGTATCAAATATGGCTTTACAGAATTATAATCATTAGAATCAGCAAAACAACTCCTTAAGTTGGAATTGCCCTCAAATGTCATGATTTCATAAAATAGTCATTCAATAGGGTAATATGAACTTATAGAGATGTATTGCAGATTCTAATGATTATAATTCTGTAAAGCCATATTTGTTACGGTCGCGAATCATATTTTAATCACAATACAACCTGACAGTAACCTGCAAATTGCAAAAAACGTAACAAAATTTTGTATATCGCGGGTTACCCTGAAGGTTCAGCCTTAATCATTCTACATTGAAAACTTGATAGATAAATATTAAATACCTTATTATACATTGATAAGTACATAAATATTTTATTTCTACTCTTAAATACACATTTGCGAGTACATCTCATAAGCGGTCGGTTACATAAATCACAGATAAAAATCTCTCATTGCTACGTTACAATGGTATTTGATACCAACAGTGGTTTTTTTTTGGTTTTACTTTATATTTATAAAAATATTATGAAAGGCATCATCTTGTATACGGAATAACCGTGTTTAGTGAGAATTACTTATAACTAGTGATTGATTTTATTATTGTATTTATTTATTTGAGATAAGTTAGTTCGCGCCTCACAGGCACGTTTCAGTATCATAATTTAGATTAAAATATCACTTTAAGCGTTTTTCTACTTTGGAACAGCAGTACCTATTTATCAATTATTTTAAATATGATAAAAATATAAAGACTTTGTTTTCTTTAGTTTCTTATGAGTTTTGTTTGTAATAGGTTCATAAAGTAGTTGCCTCTTACTGATCAATAAAGGCATCTGTTTATTTTCAATGAATGTTTAGGAAATTATTCCCTTATCACAGATTCCATGCCATTCCATCCCATCGAGATCGTGCTACGGCAATCTATTGAAAAAAATCCTTTTGTTTTGAGGTATCTGTCGAGATTTTGACATTTTATTCTACTACACTATTGTTAGTTTAGTATACTTGCATACAGTTTTATCCTACAACCCTTCTATGTCGCTTGTAGTAGTCTGACACTTGCTTAAGTACAAAAAACAATATTACAAGTTCCTTCACACCCTTCGTATTTCTGTAGTCGTTTTCTTGCGCCCAATCCACAATATATTAGGTTTTTGGTAATACTGTTCTATTTGTAGAAGAGACTTGCCTTTCGTCTCTGGTAGTAGGAGGAAAAGAACTACGGTAGCGAGTAGGGAGGAGGCACCAAAGAGTCCGAATACTCCAGCGATGCCAATAGCGTTTTTCATGACGGGGTAAAGTTTGGTGAATCCGAATAGGACGGAGTTGAAGAGGCAGAAGATGTAGCCTCCGCAAAGGCCTCGCACTTTGGTGGGTAGTAGTTCTCCGATCATGAGTCCGGGTAGGAGGAAAAAGCCGAGGGTGTTGAAGGCGACGTAGCTGAGAATGAGTGCAGGGGGCGTGATGCCGGAGCCGGGGCCTTGCGACAGGAGGGCGGCGAGAGCCAGCGTGCACACGGCCGTGCCTATACCTGACACGAGCACAAGCGCGCGCCGTGTGATGCGCAAGAGTAAGATGCACGCTAGCACCGTTACTGCAAGCCTCACCAGCGCACTCGCGTTAGCTGCCATCTGTCGGCAAAATGGTGTCGTGTTTAGTAAGTTGTCTTTAAACTTCAGTTACTTTTTCAGTTAGCCAAAAGTCTTCTCCATAATCTTACTATTAAATTGCTAAACAGGTCATTATTTGACTCTGTGTTAAATACGCTACCAACTGATTCAGTCGCAACTATCGCAACTCGCAACAAAAAAAGAACATCTGGCTAGATGGATAGTCCTAGCGAGACTTAAGATTCCACGAACAGAAGACATACTCACAGTAGGTTGTAGAGAACCACCGGAGTCCTTGACAATGTCCACAGCGTAGAAGATAACCACATAACTACCAGACAATATCTGCAGTATGTTAAACGCGTTGATGAGGAGCAGTGGCTTTAGCACTGGCGCTCGTGTGACGGTCTCTAAGAAGTTTATCTTCTCTTCCCCTCTCGCCTTCTCTTTCTCCCGAGCTGATATCAACTCATGGAGCTCACGTTGGGCCTGGGGACAAACAGTTTTTTTTTAAGTCACATTCCTTATAACTATGCGGACATCGACGACAATAATTAGGTATTGTATTAAACGAGGCAAGGCTACATAGTTTTTAAATAACTTTCAGCTTTAATATTCTAGGCTTGATTAGGTAGGTAGGTACCTACTTAAGATTATTAATATGTGAAAGAATCTCTCTTTTGGAGAGTGAAATAGAAATACTAGATAGGAATGCTTCCAATCAGCAAACTTTTGGAACTTCCACAGGATAAAGTAACATTTAATTTCCACAGACTTAATTGAATTCCATTGGATATCATCTTTTCATTAATGTTGTGACGTTGTGTAATTAATTTGTTTATCAGATTCCGCAATTCTAAATTAGAAACACAAAACCTACGAATAATTAACAACTTTTTACAAGCGATGCTCTTTATTGCCTGAATTTGTTTATGTCGGCACATGTTCGAGAAAATGACAAATCAATTTGTTGTTTGCCTCCTTCCTTGTTGAGCTCATTAAAAGGCCATTTTACAGGCAATCACATGTGCGGCAGTGTTTCGATGTTACATTGTCATGTATAGCGAGATAAAACAAACATGCATGTATAGCATGCTTCAAAACAGCTGTAGGTAGTCATTAATTTAGATGAGTCTGTCTGCCGACCGCGACTGTTCGGGAACGGAGATGTGCTAGCAACAAATTTAATAACTATTCCAGTGTACCTGTTGTTGTTATTCTTATGTGACAGCATTACCTATATGTGTGTAAGAAGGTATGGGGAAATTATAAAGGAAATCATATAGCATATAAGCAGAGTCCACAAACTGAGTATTGAATGTAGCTTCTTTGTCTACAAAATCCACCAATTGAATTTACTAATAGGCGAGGCCTCCTATTTCTGAATGGCAATAATAATAAGGCGTGGTTTAAAAAGAAAAAAACCACGAAGGGGATGGCGGGATCTGAAAGACCCCGCCATCTTCTTCTAATCTAACCTGTCCGAGTCGGGGTGCCCCAAGTCCCGAGCTCACTTCGGTCGCTCTTGCATCCTAAATTCTCCTAGTACAGTAAGTAATATTGCATTTTGTACCGATCCCTAAGACATAAGTTGGTGGACTCTGCTTATATGCTGCCCGGGCAGTATGAATAATGCCCTTAACACTTCGATCATAACAAATTATTATAATGTTGATGACGTTGCTCGCAGAGTCGTAGTAAAGGAAGCAGTAGATAAGCTATCAAACGAACTACCTAATTTAAAATGCAAATTATTCGTCGTAGAACATGTGTTTTGTCGCGTCGCCGTCATAAACCAGTTAGATATCGGAGCGTACCTATGTACCTAAACATAAAAATTCGATTCGCGAACCGTGATCACGTCATGCGTCATAGTGTCAAGAGCATTTAAGTATCTACCTACGTACCACCTTACTTTTTTGATGAATATATTTTTTTTTCGACAGAGTGTATCTTGCTTAATCTAGATTTATTTGAATTAGCACATATAAATAGAAATGAAAAAAAAAAAAAACAACGGCACGCCTGTATTTCCCGAAGGGTTAGGCAGAGATGCACCGGTAGGTACACCTACCGTTTCGCCAGGTATGTTTAAGTGCCATGTAACAGGGGGCGAGCCAATTGCCATCAACCGCGCACAAATCTCATGCAGACTTCGGGTAATCTGTGCTTCGGGCTGCTACTGAGAAATTCCAGATGGAAAAGCCCTATAACACTGCCCGACCCGGGAATCGAACCCTCCTCATGCACAGCAGTAGCTCTTGCGACCACTAGACCAACAAGGCAGTACGAGGCTAAATATAATAAAATCATAGATCATTAAATAATTATAAAATCTGCATAAAAACAGAGATGTATATCGATGCATAAAAATCTCCTCGAAAGCGTAGCGACTACGCCGTCGCGTAGCAATCGTAGCACAGTGCACGCGTAGTTCGGGATTTTCGTAGACTTCCCGTTTTCACCCGATTATGGCCAAAACAAAGGAGGGCCCGACCCCGGCTATACGAAAACCGATATTATTGAAGTGAAGACTTCTTTAGCCGCGTTGGCGATTTTTGGTAGGGGCAAAACTTATGGGTTCACGTCACCGACAGCTAATGTGACGTGTTGCGCCAGAATGGCGACGAACAGCGGCCTGCGTACATTTTGGGGTCTTTACTTCCGTCGGCAGTCCCCATGATTGCCAACAATTATTTGTTTTTAAACAAAAAGGCTTTTTTTTTTGCAAATAGGGAATGTTTTGTTTATACTTTTTTAGTTGGGGTTTTTGTCGTAGTTGTTTTTTTTTTTTTGTTGTTATCTTTTCTAAAAGGCTACATTTAGGTATTTTTCGCTGATTACTTGAGTTGACCGGAAGTTTTAGCAAATGCACATTCAACACTGTAACTTAACAATCATTCACGCTGTTCAAGCAAGGATTCAGTGCGCTTGTCGAACTCGTAACCAATTGGAGATTATGTTCAATTGTTCTACAGAGGATGTTTACGTATGTAACGGTCTGTATACGAATGCCTCACCTTATTTAGAGGCTCAATAAAAAAAGTTGTCATTGTAAATTGCCAGCGGAATTTCAACCTTAAAACGTTAGTTGTATGGTGTACATAATAACATAGCATGTCTAGGTAGGTACCTGCTTACCTAGTTAAATGAGTAAATGGTTTGTGGTAGGAAGTAGTTGGTCTAGTATAAGTCTAGGTATATAATTAATATTTGTTGAAAATAATTTCCCAATTACAATTATTATACTCCATACATTTCGCAACTAACTTAGTCCATTACCTATCGGTCCTTGCATAGTTGATTAGTATCAAAATGTCAGAGAGACCTTGTTTCCTTTTCGTATGTTCTTGTTACGATATTTTCATGAGGATGTCGACCTCCACTTTGTCGCTAAAATAATCTTTTCTATTCGTATTTGGTTTGAAAAGCCGAATTTGTTATGAATATTGAAATTTTTGTCTAGGCGTTCGAGACTATTATAATACTTAAGCATTCGAAACAGAAATCCGTTTGAAGTTTAAAAATAACATAGGTACCTAGTAGCTCCAGAAACAATCATGTTATTAGACTTTGAGGCGTCATAGGTAAGTACATTTACATTCTAACAACAGTCATAGATACTATAATTACTGATCGGCAATCCAAAATAAATAAACGCACATTAATTACTTGCAGTAATCAAGTTTTTAATGCCTACCTACTTACTAATACTTATGTACCTACGAGTGTTATTACGGTAAACGATAATCAAACGTATATGTATGACTTGCATTTATCAAGTGCGTCGAGCACGTATTTTTTTAACTTTACGTAGCTAATCGTTGGATCGCTAGCTCCATCCCTAGCATTCCAGAATACCAAGTCTACGAGCATTATGGAAGTTTTGCGACTTAATAATTATCAGATTCTGCCACTTTTAGTGCTTGATTAGAAGTTTCCTCGCCCTAAATACTGTATTAGTCTAATGATGGTAATATTTTATACTTAGATACAGACCTATTGACTCTTCTAAATTTAATGCTCTCTTTAAAAGCATACGTGTAGAGCTAAAGGATCCTTATAGACCAATTTGCAATGCTAATTCACAACCACTTTCTACGCTGGAAAGGGAGCCACGTCACGTGTCCGAATCGATTAAGGCCGTCTGAGCTTTGATAATGACCTTGCTTCAGTTGATTAATAAGTAAGTGGATACTTACGGTGTCGGGGTCTCCGCGCAGGCGTGACATAGCTGCCATGGCGTCGTGAAAGCGCCCCCGTCGCGCCAGCCATGTGGGGCTCTCCGGCGACAGGCACAGGGCTATGAAGGCAAGGGCTGGCAGCACAGTGGACAGATGGGCCACTGAGCGCCACGGCAGTGCACCCCCCAGTGCGTACACATACAACACTCCGAGCGAGTACGCCACGAATGGCGTGCCTATCATCAACCCTCTCAGTCTTGGTTCTGAAATTTCGCCTAAGTACACCTGCAAATAAATAAACAGCTCTAAATTTCAAACTTATAAGCTAGTTACCTACATAACAAACGTGTCTATAAACATCATTATGTCTAGAATGGCTGAGTGGACGTAATCTAAAAGCAGAACTTGCAACGTATCGAGATCTCTGTAAATGTATTTATTGTTGAGTAATACCTATACAAAGCGTGAGACTTATTTCAAAACCAACGAGACGGTACCTACTATCACTATTAATACTTAAACCAGTGTTAGATATACCTGTGAAGGTGCTGCCATAATGCCGACGGCGAATCCGCACACGACTCTGCCGAGGAGAAGCAGGGCGTGATGAGAGGCCGTGCCTATAATGATCCAGCCGACAATGAGAGGCAGTGTGCATGTTTGTAGCGTCCGCTTCCGGCCTATGGCTTCCATGATTGGACCCGACAGCATGGATCCGAGTGGCGTCGCTGCTGAGTGGATGCTTGCTGTGGACAAAGGACGTTTATCGTTAGACATCTTTGTATGTTTCGGATTTATGGTATCTGCTATCTGTGATCGTCTCTTCATTTATTCATTGGGTAATATTATGGATGTAGGTATATTAGATCGAGACGGCGTATGCTAATCAGATAATCGAACAGTGTACCTACTCATCTGCTGTGTCATGTGTCCAGCACTGCGTGTTTAGATTTTTGTATTTTGTATGTGATCCTACATGCTGGCTGAGATTGCAGAAAAAATAACGCTAGTCATCACAACTGATGGTCACCAGCGTTATTCTTTTTTCAATCACAACTTTTTCTAAATGTTTTTGCGTGTAGCGTATGTAGGATTATAATTAATCTTCAAGCAGATATCCGCTACCTATAAAAAAATTGTAACTCACACATAACAACCTACCGGTCATTGGAGCAAGTAATTTTGAACTTTGATCTTTATTTGGTACTCGTAAGATCGATTATTAACATAACGTTTCGCAATTCGCGAGCAACCAATGACTATATGAGTTATAATGACCATATGAGTTACAAAGGTGGGTGTCTCGAAATTATGGACTATGACACTACATGACACGTTATGAAAGCGGCCTGTACATTTGTACAAGGTTGCATAAGTATTAAACACGTTTTATTAACAGCTGATACTCTTGAGGTTAACCTGGCTAACTTGTACACAGTCTGAAATAGAAGGAAAACAGAGGTCACGAATATTATTTATGATGAGTTTTTAAAGATTAAAATAAGTTCAGAAAACAAAATGGAAAGGAGAGCGCAACGTTTGTAGACATGGACTGAAATTTCTAGACGAGGAAGGTACATGAGTAAAGATTAATTTGTGAGGAAGGTGACCCTTAGTGTTATTTAGCGCTTAGTGGGTCATAGTGCCTCCAACATCCTTCTACAACATGATTTTATTAAATAGCTGATGATTGCTTGTACTTCTTTGTTTTTTTATAATGTCCGGGTCAGGCTGTTGTTTTATAAGGTAATAGGTGTTTGTACTTCTTTGCTGTTTGTCAAGTGACAGACTTTTGTTCTCGTGGTTCTCTTCATCATCATTATCATCACCCAGGGCCCGACTTCATCCACTTCTGAGCATCATAGGTCTCTCTTTCCTTGTGCCAATCCCCAGTCTCCTGTGCCAGCCTCACCCAGGTTTAACCCGCGATGGTAACAATATCGTCCACCCGTCTCGCCGTTGAACGACCGATACTTCGTCGTCAAGTCCTAGAACGCCAGTCGGTCAAGGCCTTACTCCACCTGTCATCACTGCGCCTTGCCGGGTATCCTGCCCAAATCCATTTGAGGCACAACTCGATTTCCGATTTTGAAAACCCTCGTACGTCTTCGGATCTCGAACGTTTGGTACTCGGTTTATAACCCTTATTTTAAGCATGTAACGCTCCACGGGTCTCCGTACAATCCTCACCCTGTTGTACACATTTCTTCATTCATGGTATCGCAATTTGCACGTCATAAAGTATTATGATCAATATTGGTTAGTTTTACATTTATTTTCTATGTAATACAATTAGCAATAAGATGCGGTTACATTTTGAAAACTTTGTCAATATTTTGAGTACCGCATGCTTCTTATTAATTGACAATCATTAATTGCTTCAATTCAAATACTCGTGATTTATTTACAAAATGTAGCTGACAGTTTAATGTTTTCGTGCTTTGTCGTGTGGTTTGTGTGCGAAACAAGTCAAGGGTACGATTAACGAATGATTGTTTCGGAGGATAAAGCAAGAGCATACTAAATCAAATGGAATTCAAATTAAACATCTGATTTAAACGACCGCTTATTTACCGTGATCGATTGGCGTTTTAATTTGAGCATTTTATTGCCATAGTTATCAGAAAATGCCAATGATTGAAATGGCTAGTGAAATGTTATCGCTGTCGCAATAACGACATTGCTATGGTTAAGATTTTTTCTTCACATTTTTTATTTATTTGGTTCTGTTCTATTTTTAAAATCCTGTCATCCTTGAGAATGTTTGCAGAAATATATTTCTATAAAGAGTATTCTGCAAAACTCGTATCATCTAAATCGAATCCAATTCAGGGTCATTATGATTGATTGCAATATTGTAATGTTCTTGATGCTAAATTACAGGGTATGGAATTTAAGTGCAATCATTGGTGCAATGATCGACCTGACATGTTGTTCCCATAGAGAATGGTGTTCACCACACATTTCTCGTACACGCTGTATATGTATTAGGTCGGGGAAAAAGATTTTTCATATTTTATATACAAATTCAAGACTTAAGCGCTCGTGTGGCATCCAAATATCGAGCTTTTTTGTATACCCGGACTTTTTCAAATGGGTTAAAACTGTTTTGTGGTCAACCCCTAATTCTTCAGTTAGTTCGTAACTACTAATATGCCTGTCTTGCTCCACTTTTTCAAAAATAGCATGGACTTTTTATACGTAACAGGGCGACCAGAGCGTGCTGCACCTTTGACATCAAAATTCCCGGACTGAAAACGCTTGGACCAACTTTGTGAAATTGTTTAAAAAAAAATTATGTTTAAATAATACAGTAATATCCATAATATAATTTATACTAGGAACAAACACAAATTTGTTGTACCTACAACAAGGCTCAAGAAAATAGGTGGCTCGTTCAGGTGTCAATGTATACGCTTTTATAATAAACTTCCAAGCCACGTCCAAGATTCAAACCATTCATTAAAAGTAAGTTGTGCCAGAAAGCCGTTTATACCTTAAATATTATATTGAGGACGAAAAGGCTTGGGATTGAGTTGCTCCAATTTTTGCATACCTACCTACCGAATGTTTTTTTAATTTTATTTTTATTTTTGTTATATTTTTATTTTACATAAACTTTGACATTTGACAATTATTATAGTATACAATGTCATGACAATTTACTTTGTGAAGTATAGTCTTGTACAGTATATTATTTTAATTATTGTGAATGTGCACACTATGTGGGTCATTGTTTTTTTTTCTTCTCAATTAGTTTTAATCATGGTCTGGCAGTTTGAGTAATTTATGCGGCCTACCCAAATGTCCTTTCTTTGGTATTGTTCGTCGAATCGTTGAGCTCCTTAAGTTTTGAGTTGAGCTCCACGATTACTGACAAATGCGTGCACTGACTGCCAGGTCCACTCATTCTGTGTGGTTTTTCCTCAAAAGACCATTTCAGACACAAATCTACATGGTTTTCACCAATGACGTAGGTATGAAAAGAGACTGTGACCTCAGCGGGCTTAGCATGACGCTATCTATCTCTTCGAAGAATAGAGACGGCTATTCCCATACAAAGTGACATTTCGTTTCTCTATTTTTGACATATCACCGTAAAAATCCTTCTAAAATCTGTTATATTGTCTTTCGTTTCTGCTGATCGTTGTCTAGGTCCTTTTTAATGTAGACTATTTCAGAAGACAGTTGTCTAAGGTAGTGAAGACAAATTGATTTTTTAATCGCCATGATAAAGACGGTAGAAAACTTTTTACTCGACGGCCACAAAGTATAAAAATGGAAAGGAAAAAAGGAATTTTTCACTTTTTGTATGGATTATGTAAAAAATTATTACCTACATGTTCAGTTTTAGGGGTTTAAGGGCTTCATAAAGGGGGTCGAAATTTTCATTATTTTTGCGATAATTTCTCAGTAGCAGTCCGGAAGCTAGACTCGTGCCCGGTTGATGGTAATAGGCTGGCCCCCTATTACAAGGGACTTAAACATAACTGGCGAAATATGGGTGTACTATAAATGATACCTATATGATTTTATTTCTGTAAGTAGGTTTGTAAAAACAATTTTACACGTCAATCATATTTTAAAAACTAGATGAGGTCGGCGTTTCCTATCTGACTACTCTGAGAAGGCCGAAACAAACTCAGAGGTCAGTCTCATTTAAATTACACACGTTCATGTACTTAGGACGTTCTAAGTTCCCACATTTGATTTTGCACGAGCTCTAACAATTTTCATATGAATTCAGCTATAGCATGAATCATCAAATTGGCGGGACCCATGTTTTTTTTCACACACACCATTTTCGAGATATAAGCAAAATAAAAGATAAACGTGAATAAATTACTGAATTTCGTAAAAAGTGCAGTTGACTCTTTCTACTTTGCTGCCGTCGTACTGTCTTCACGAAACGTCATTTTTGTCTATTCTTCCGTCGACAAGACGGTGCTTGTGCTACGCCTGCTGAGTTTGTTTCGGCCTTTCTTGTTAGAGTAGTCAGATAGGAAATGCCGACTCTCATCTAGTTTTAAAATATGATTAACGTGTAAAAGTGTAAACCTACTTACAGAAATAAAAACATTTATCATTTTTGATACTCTTACTGACGCTGCGTTAAGTCCCTATACTTAGGTCAAATATTTTTTCCGCGCTTTGTGTTTGCATTTTTCCCTTTTCTGTAATAAAACTTCAAAATGTATCGAATTTCTTCGTATTAGATTCACCTATTTTGGCAGACAGAAAAACAATTGAAAAATGGTGGGAAATCGTTTTTACTTTTTTTGAAATGTCTTCTATTTAATGGTATCAAAACCAGCCAGATACAAACAGAACAGCCAAAGAAATTTTATTACAACTTTTTACATACAGAATACGAAAAAGCTTTTCCCTGATCTATTATTTTGTAAACATTATGTACTCAAACGTAGGCAAGTGAGAATTAGTAGATACCTAATAGTGGTTATATAGATAATTTTAGGGTCAAATACGGTATCAGTGATTCTCTAAGTGACGATCGTCAACTCATAGGTAACCCTTGAGATAGCGACACGTTTTACAAAGCTGTCCTCTACAACGTGATGCTGATAAGGTGATGGAGTTAATTGCAGTTGTTTGAGATAAATCACGTCATGTTGCAATTGGAATTAGGTAAGTAAAGCAAGGGGATAAAAAAGTTGGGTTGGATTTGGACGTTGGGCTAAGAACGGGCAACGTCCAACCAGTTGGTTTGTTTATTTAAGGCAAGGAAGCAGAACCAATAACAAGCATGTGAGAACGTGGTAATGCTGCCTCTTGGACATTTTTCCCATTGACAGCAATGCGGACGAATTTTTTGATGCCCTATGTTTATTATACACTTGAACATAATATTATGTACATATTTTTTTGTGTTAGCTTGTATAATAAATTTAAGTAGGTATATTTTACTTTAGAAAAGTAATTTAAGGACATTAAATCTGCCTGGCCTTTCCCAACTCGGTCGGCTTCCAGTCTTACCGGATGCAGCTGAATACCAGTATTTTAGATGGAGAAACTGCCTATCTGATCTCCACAACCCAGTTACTGGATAACACGATACCCCGTGGTAAGACTGGTTGTCAGACTTTTGGGCTTCTGACGTAACGTAACGACTGTCAAAGATCTACGAATGACAGCCGGGATCCACGACTTAACTTAAAAGTATCTATGGTATCTATAACTACTTAATTAATTACCATGCATAAATAACATAACGTGATAAATCGTAACCATTCTTTTTTTGCACACTTAGTACTTACCTACCTATGTATAGGACCTATGAATACCTATTTATAGTTCTCATTGTGGACTCGTTTTTTCAGCTTCAGCATAATTCTTAGGCAATTGTTACTAATTAGCGTTAATTGTGTGTTGTCTACGCCACTTTAAATAAAATTAATTTCAATAATCATTAAGAACCAGGTTTAAAAGTGTTTTTGTTCCACTTCAACTCTTCATTATAATTCTTCAATCAAACTCAAACTCAAAGCATTTATTTCAAATAAACCAATTACAGGCACTTTTGAATTGTCACGGGGTCGGTCAGTCAGAAAGATGGAGCTAGTTACCCATTCCAAAGCGTTGTAGGTACCTATGGAGAAGAACGGGCAAGAAACTCCATGGACACTCTTTTAAATCAAAATCCACCCCAGTCAGTCCCCACTGACGGCAATAGAATTCACATCAATTCACTTAAAGTGGCAGACATAACAATGTTGCCAATGTCACGTAGAAGATAGGTAAGGTAGATCATCAAACGATGGAGATTATTCAATGTTTTTTTTGACGGTTCTGTTATGTTCGACCATAGATTTAAATGAGCATCCAAGATAATACAGATTTATTGGTATCACAACAAAACAAGAGAATGGCGTACCTGGCCAGTTTGGGTCCAAAAAATATCATGGTCGCCATTACAATACTAAAAAAATCGTTTGTTTATGTTTACTTCGTTTAATGGCAATTTCTTGCAAAAACGTTTTTATTCTGTTATCAGTTTTTTTTTGTTTTTACCTACAATAAAAAATCCACAGATATTATAATACTTTTCTAGGTACGTGATCACAAAACGGGGTAGGTAGTGTAGGTTAGGTACCCATAATTATAATATGACTTGATTGCGAAGGCATTGTTTTCATCTTTGAGTGAAGTACTGAAAATGGCTGGAAAAATGGAAAATTGGCCAATACACGGATGCGTATTGTAGTGTTTTTGTTTTAAAGCTAAAAACTGTTGTTTGTTGCTCCACTAATAATAATCCTACTATTATTATAAATGTGAAAGTTAGTGAGGATGGCGGGATGGATGGATGTTTGTTACTCTTTCACGCAAAAACTACTAAATGGATTTGGATGAAATTTGGAACACAGATAGTTTATAACCTGGATTAACACGTAGGATTCTTTTTATCCCGGTAGTACGATCCCGTGAGATAATTTCCGACATCCACGTGGGCGAAGCCGCGGGCAAAAGCCAGTTATTAATAAACCTAATAATTAGTGAAGCTACTACCAGAAACCGTAGGACCTACCCAACCAACCTTTTAATTTAGTACAATACCTGACTTATGAGTGGTGTGGACTTTGGTACCTACTATGTATGAGGTAAAGTGACGGACTGACGGTGTCACGTAACGGCAAGCAATGTTGTGTACTTCGACACGTGCCTGTTGTGTGAACGCGCACGCGACTCGCGACTTTATGCTAATTCTTTGAGTCGATAAATAGTTTGATTTTCTTTTATTGCGAAGTCATCTATAAAAGCATAAGGAATCTGTTAGTATAATCAAATAATGTGTCGTGTTAAGACATGAGAAGAAATTCCTGAAGATTTAAAAATTTAAGCAGATTTAGATCTAGATTTTTTTAATGCATGAAGTAAGCCTGAAAACATTTTTTTTGTAATTGGTATTGCATGTTGTTTTACTGCTGACCCGATACCAGAGTATTAGAAACAGTATGATTTCTCTAACTGGCTGTGGGTATAATTTTTCCGAGGATCGGGAAAATGGGAAATTAAAAAAATACATTTATCTAAACGTTAACTATTAATGAACGTTATAAAGCAAATTAATTACCTACATAAATTGTTTACCATGGTGAAGAGGCTTACAAGAGCTAAAGCGCGGTCACTGTCGGATTGCATAGAAAAGAAAGAGACGCGCGATGACACAACGCTGGTAATTTATTGCAAAATATGAAGCAATTATGGATTTACAAAAAATCTATTCATTGGACTAAAAAATTAAAACACTATTACGTTATAGTATGTTACTTGTAGAATAATCTGATAAAAAAACTGAATGTTTGCATGTATAATATTAGTATGGTTTTTAATCGTTAAAGATTTTTTTTAGAGCTATCTTCGTGATTTTTTTCTATCATATCAAGCTAATTGTATTATGTTTTCAACACACTATCTAACTAGCATATATCCAAAATCATATCATATATTTTTCTGATTTTGGTAACTGCAGTGGATCATATATTTTTAGGCATTATAAATTTGCGTTTAGGTCATGTAGTCCCCTTAACTTATTTTGCCCAAAAATTAGTGCCATGTAATAAGACCTAAGATAGGTTCTACGTACCTAAACGTTACATTTACTTATTGTGCGTAAAATTCAGTCAGTTGCCACCTTGGCAAGTACGTTTTTTGGTCTCAGAATCACGGCCTGTGTCGCGCCTTCATGTTAATAAGTAAGCCATCCATTCGGACATGACTAATTGTAAAATATGTCCAATTAATTATACACGGTGTTTAAAATTAAACGTGACCAATTTTGCCAGTTCACTAAATAGAGACAAATTATCCCTGGCGGAACAGATTTTATCGAAATGACAGTCGTTATGATTTTTATTACTTCGTCGTTGACATAAATATGAGTAATTTTATGATTGTGTTGTCTATTTTATCTTGTTCGATGAGTTTGAAGTATCAGTAAATTGTTTTGAGTGCCTCTTACAACAACATCTCGATAATTATTGTATTGAAGTTTATTTATAGCTTAATATTCGTATTACATAACATTAGGGGTGAACAGTGCAACTGTTTTCATAATGTCCCTCGGGAATCATCGCATTTCCGAATACAAACGAATGCTAATTTCCATGTCCATCAATTATTAGATTTATCGTGTAGTATAATTTGAATTCAGAACTAAGTAGGTACATTATTGTTGTTTTGTTTTGACGTAACAAACAGTA
The DNA here is from genome assembly GCA_916610205.1 of Griposia aprilina. Taxonomy (NCBI): domain Eukaryota; kingdom Metazoa; phylum Arthropoda; class Insecta; order Lepidoptera; family Noctuidae; genus Griposia; species Griposia aprilina. Next base: position 10,714,106 of record OU744294.1, on the reverse strand, counting down.
AAGTTCTGAATTCAAATTAAGTATTTATTATACACGATAAATCTAACGTACTGTAACTCTATAGTTTACCCAATTATCGCCAGTTATGTTTAAGTCCCATGTAATAACGGAAGAGCCTATTGCCATCAACCGGGCACAAATCCGAACTTCGGGCTGCTACTGCGAAATTCCAGATCGAAAATCCCAATAACACTTTGACCGACCCGGGAATCGAACCCAGGACCTCATGGTCAGCAGCTCTCAGCAGCAGATATTCGTATTATTTCATGAACAACATGTTTTCAATATAATTCAAAATAAAAAACGTATAGATACAAATAGTCTGATTTTGGAGAGGACGTCATTAAAGTAGATACCTTCCTAGCGTTTTCAGATAATTTCAGGTTTCAGCCGTTCTTAATTGTGTGCAGCGAGTGAACTATTGCTATGTGTTTCTGGTTTCAGTGTTTTAGCTTTCACTTAACGGTTTTTTACTGTAAGGTGTTTATTCCAGATACATGTTGTTAATATTAACACTCATTAACGGTATCAAGATTTCACTGATTCAATTCTGAACTGCCGTTTGTCTAGTGGCCGCAAATACTACTGCTGAGCATGAGGTCCTGGGTTCGATTCCCAGGTCGGGCTAAGTGTTATTGGGTTTTTCTATCTGGAATTTGTCAATAGCAGCGCGGAGTCTGGATTTGTGGATGTTTGGTGGATGGCAATAAGCTCGCCCCCTATTACATGAGACTTACCTCTGCCCAACTCTTCAGGGAAATAAGGCGTGATGGTATATGTTATGTAATCCTGAACTGCTGGCGTCTGTCTTTTGTAAGTCTTTACATACTCTTCTTAGAAAATCAAACGTGCAACGACAATTAGGAGCTGCCAATTATGTCATGTAACCTTGTATTTAAATAGTAAATTATTTAAAAAAAATACAGCCTATTTAACCTACTTTACTAGTTATCTTAAAATAATTACTTATTTTAATCTCTCATGGTTAGTGTGTATAAAAACTTAATGCTGAAAGGCCGGTTTTCGAATACCTAGATTTCAGGGTTCCGTATCCAAAGGGTGCCAACGGGACCCTATTATTATGGCTCCGTTGTCCGTCCGTCCGTCTGTCACAGGTCTGTATCTTTTGAACCGTAATAGGTAGACACTTGAAATTTTCACAGAGTGTACTATTATGGCCGCTATAACAACAAATAATAAAAATAAAATAAAGTTAACAATTAAAGGAGTCCCGATACAAGAAACGTGTGTATAAGTGGCCAAGTGCGAGTCCGACTCACACTTGGCCACTTTTTTTAAAACGGTTTCTGTATGGTTGTGTTGTAAGTAGTAATGTAGGTACTTAATGTTATTTCCTACGCTTATTTGATTAAGAAACGTTTGCAAATGCAATTAAGTGGTCGTAATACATGTGTTCTTATGTTATCTCTAAGCAAACAATTTTAATTGGATTATGGGTAGGTATTGTGTAATTAGCGAAATAAATATTTGAGTTTTCAGTAGGTACTCTAAGGTTAACATTTTGCAATGACCTGGGGGTAATTGTGTAACACACTAACAGAAGCAATGAAATGATGACTTTCATTTTGACAGTTCAACAACATTCATTGCGTTATTTACGTTGTTGAAAAGACAAATGTTTCGAACGTATTTAATTTTTATTTGAGATGGGTTTGCTCTTGGCTCTAGTCTAGGTCAGAGATGACAGAGATAAAGTCGACGACGATGGGGTGAGCTTACCCAGAAGAAGCCTGTTCACTCCCATTTTGCAGAGATTTAGGTTGTATGCGTTCCGAAACACAGACGCAGGTACACAGTTCCACTCTTTCGTTGTGCCCATTATAAAAGATATTTGGAAACGCTTAGTGCGAATTGGTGGAATAGCAACTAGGTAGAGATGGTAACTTGCAGTGTATCTACATGTCCGATGGTAGAAGGAGGCCGGTGGAATGAGGTCGTGGAGTTCTTGGGCACACTCACCGAAGTACAATCTGTAGAAGACCGACAAGCAAGCAACCTTGCGGCGGCGGCGGTGAGCCAAGCTGTGAAATTTGGCATTCACCAGTTTTATGTCGCCAATGAGCCTCTTAGCTCTGCGTTCCACCGAGTCAAGCGCGGCAATTTGGTATTTAGCTGAGCCATCCCTAAGGTGGCTGCAATACTCCATGCAGGATCGGACTTGCGCTTTGTAAAGGGTTCACCCTATTTAGGATGCCCAGCTTCTTGGCCGCAGTTTGGGCTTTGTACTCGATGGTGGCGCCAAAGTTGAGACCGGATGTCAATTCCATGCCTAGGAGGTCGATCCGATCAGTTACAGGAACAGATGTACCCTGAAAATTGGGAGTTTGGTCGAAACGAGTCCTTTTAGCGGTAAAAAGACACGCCTGTGTTTTGGTGGCGTTAAAAGACACCAGATTGTCATCATCCCACTGGGAGACAAGGCTTAAGGTCAAATCTGTCCGCTCTACCATGGTCTCTCTCAAGGAACGAACTTCGGCGCCGCTGGTTTTTGCGCTGGACAAGTATCTCTCTGAAACAGTACTGTCATCTGCGTACCCAAAAATACCAGGCTGAAGTAGGTCATTGATGTGCAGCAGAAAAAGAGTTGCACAGAGAATAGACCCCTGCGGAACTCCGGCATCAATAGCCATAAGGTCAGAGGAGTAGCCGTCTACGACTATTCTGATCGACCATTCACTAAGGAAGTCTGATATCTAGCTACAAAAATCAGCTGGGATGCCATAAGCAGGAAGCTTGCTGAGTAGACCAGCGTGCCGGACCCTGTCAAAGGCCTTCGAGATATCAAGCGATACAGGAAGTGCCTCGCCGTGTTTCTCGATGGCTTCCCCCCCCCCCCCAGTGCGTGACATACACAAGCACATGGCCAGTTGACCGTCCCCGGCGAAAGCCATATTGACGGTCACTCAGGAGATCATTGTCTTCAAGGACATACGTTGTCTTCTACGTATGAAGCAATGGATTAGCAATATCCTTCAAAATGATACAGATTGTTATTGATAGGGATTACGCAATTAGGGTACGTACTTGTCAAAGTGGACCTGGGATAACGAAAGATTTTTTGTTTCTTTTTAATTTAGTTAAAAAAAAAAAAACTTGGCTCTTTTTTCAGATTTAGTAGGTATACCTGGCTTCTTATAACTCTGAAGGATTACAGTTAACTGATTATGATTTCCCGTCAATTATGTGTTTTTAAAGTTAAAGTTACTTTAATATATAACAAACAACTTCCATGTGGGGTATGTGTCGCGAACTCATGGCATAACAGGGTCCGACGATTGGAAATAACAATGACGTGTGAATTTGTTCGATCCTCATTTCAATTTCATCTCCTGGCGCCTTTGTTCTCAAACAGATTATTATTTCGCATAAATAGGTAGGTATACTTTTTAGTGTATTTAAAATTTTACACAGTAATTAATGTTATTTTTACATACAATGGCTGTGTTTTGCTCCGAAAATACTTTTAGTTTAGCTAAGAACATATTATAATGATGACGAATATAATATTATTATACAGGGGGGCAGACACATCGACGCGCAAACTATTACCATGGATTCAGTACTACCTGATTCTGAACTCGCCTGGGATAAAATATTTCCCCAGTACCTAATAATAATAAAAAATGCTTTTCCATACATTTTGACTGCGTTGGTATTGCACTTTTCTATGAAACAGCACAATATTTTTTTGATGACCGACGAAAAATTTCTACGCTAGGGAAACCCTGGGCGTCGGGAGTCGATAGTCGACTCCCGGCCACCGTAGGCGCGAACTTGCGGACGGCGAGCAATGGGTAGCTCGCCGTCCGTTTAGGACCAGGCCCGGGTCGACGGCTCGTTGTGTTCCAGGCGCGCCTTAAAGAGATGTCAGCAACAATTAACGGGGTCCGCTAGGGCCTGTGCCTGCCAGGGACGCGGATTGTTCGAAAGAGTTACCGTGGTCCTCGCGCACAGGCAACTGAAGGAACACGGGTGGGTTTTTGTCAGTAAGAGTCTGCCACGCCCTTCCGCTCCGCCCAGAGCGGGAGAGGTCATTTGATGATATCCCACCCAAAAAAAATATAAAAAAATGGGTCTAGAATAGGGGGTCTAAAACATGTGCTGAATTCATAGTTACAGTTTGCACGTCGATGTCCCTGCCACCCTGTATACCTATATTTTTAGAAAACTTGGGCCAGAAATGTGGGCTTTGGTTAACAATTATGATAGGTATTTAGGTACCTACATGATGATACTTGGATATCATTTCTTAATCTCCAAAACTGCAGTACTTAACTGCAGCTACATTCAACAACGAAAGTCGGTTATTTACCACTTTCGTTTTTTTTTTAGATCTTAACTTTAACTAACACACACCAACCCTCATCTTACACGCTACATACACATTGTATCCGGGGTTACACATTAATCTATACATCTATACAGATAAATGAAATTAGAGTGTCTGTTTGTAATATTATAATAACCACTTTTTACTAAATGCATATGCATTCATACACGGTACAATACCAAAATATTTTCTTTTTCAATTTTTGTCTGTCTGTCTGTCTGTTTGTTCCGGTTAATCTCCGAAACGGCTGGACCGATTTTAACGGGACTTTCACTGGCAGATAGCTGATGTTATAAGGAGTAACATATGATTTTTATCCCGTTAGCACGTTCCTGTAGGATAGTTTTCGACGTACACGCGGGCGAAGCCGCGGGCAGCAGCTAGTTTTAAATAAATATACATGTGAATAATTTTGCAATTCAAGAGTCCCGTTTTTTTTTTAATAAATATTTTTTTAGAAGTCTCTACATCCGACTGGTTATGCATTCCCGGTGTTCCTGGTATCCTGGATATTTTTTTTCAAAAATTATATTTTAAGAAGCCGTTTCCATACTTTCACAGCAAAAATTAACTTTAGGTAATTATAATAATAGTAATAGTAATTTATTCATATGCATCCGAATATCCGATCTCTGGTAATACCACAATCTCTTGTTCATGAAATGTTGTTTGAACAGAACTACCTACTTATTACATGAAATATTCTCAATCAACGTACTTATATTATGTATATCTATGAAAACATCATGTACGTAAGAAAAAATTTAAATCTTTTCAGTAAAAGAGGTGAAAGACATAACTACATACGTATATGACTAGAAATAGGGACCAATTAGTTCAACCAGGTTTCAGACTGGCTAAAGTAGACTCATCCTTCATGGGGTACTGTTTAAAATGTTATAATAAAATACCTCCCCACATACTCCAACTGAATGAAACAAAATTTAAATCTCGTATAAAACGCACACTATGCAGCCAAGCATATTATAAGTTGGGGGATTACATCGCTGACAAAGATGCTTGGCTCAACGCTGGTCCTGCTCCACAGGGGGGCATAAATTAATTGATTAACATTCGAAAATATTGTTGGAGCTGCTGAAGATTGTAAAAACAACAACATCTTTGCATTGTATAAATTCAATTTCTTAACAATGTATAATTGCATAGCACATGTGTGAGCACTATGTACCTACTATAAAGCCACCATTTACTAGGCTCGTCTTTCATTGACTTGAATGTGCCCTGGCGGCTGAGAGTATGTCATGCTCACTCAAATGTTTCGCTGGTGGTGGCGTGTGTGTTGGATCATTAAGTTCCCTTCAAAATGGTTGAGCTGAATGGTGCTGATCCATGCGTCATGTTCGTGAACGGGCGCCGTCAGTAGGGACTGGTCAACTCTTGGCTGCCACGGCTTATTTTAATTTAAATTTTTGATTTGTTTTTTTATCTTTTTTATTACGGATACTTTAAACGTGCACGTCTTTCTACATCGTTCTCACATTTTTAATTTGATCATGAATGATGTAAACAATTTGTTTTTTGTAACTATATATTGATTTAAAAGAGTGTCCATGGAGTTTCTTGCCCGTTCTTCTCCATAGGTACCTACTACGCTTTGGAATGGGCAACTAGCTTCATTTTTCTGACTGACTGACCCTTTGACAATTCAAAAGTGCCTGTAATTGGTTTATTTGAAATAAATGCTTTGAGTTTGAGTTTGAGTTTATCAAGTAATCATGTTTCAATTTCTATATTATGTAAATGTTATAGTGTTAACTATGAAGTAAAGTTAAAAGCATCTTTTGTTGATGACCTTAATTCACTCTGGTAGGTTGGTATTACGACAAATTAGAGATATTTCTGGCTCATTGTTGGTAATAACTAGTTTCCCGGCAAGCTATTCTTTTTCTAATACTTACATGGAAACTGCCATCTGCCAAAAATCTATTTACGTTCATGACGATTTCAATTACGTGTCTGAAAATCTGCTTCTCATGAAATGACATAATACTTCGAAATGGCCCCTAGTAATTAAAAACAATATTAAATCATTTCTCTGTTCTTTAATGTACCTATGTTTTTTATGCCTCAGTATCTAAGTGGTCAGATGTCCTGTCGGGCATCAATAGCCAAATCTAAACTTACCTAAGTACCTACCTAGCTAAGTAGGTAGATGAAGTAAGAAGCTTAGTCAATTTGCTTATGCTTTGTACAAATTATCAAAAACGGTTTTAACCGTACAAGTAGCTTATAATGCTTATGTGGCTTCTAGCATTAGATACGGAACCCTTTTTCTGGGCCAATTCCACTGACAGCTACTTTGCTTTTAAAGCTCAGAAGAAATGCTTGTGATCGTTTACCAAATTACTACAATCGATTGATAGTAGTAAACCATATTGTTTAAGAGGCTTACAAGAGCTAAAGCGCGGTCACTGTCGGATTGCATAGAAACGAAAGAGATGCGCGATGACACAACGCTGGTAATTTATTGCAAAATATGAAGCAATTATGGATTTACAAAAAATCTATTCATTGGACTAAAAAATTAAAACACTATAACGTTAGTATGTTACTTGTAGAATAATCTGACAAAAAATCTGAATGTTTGCATGTATATTAGTATGGTTTTTAATCGTTAAAATATTTTTTTAGAGGTATCTTCGTGTTTTTTTTTCTATCATATTAAGCTAATTGTATTATGTTTTCAACACACTAGCTAACTAGCACATATCCAGAAGAATATCATATATTTTTCTGATTTTGGTTACTGCAGTCCCCTTAAGGAACTTAGTTTGCTCACTCTACCGTCTAAACTGTTGTTTTTGGGTGGGATATAACCCTACCTATTTTTAACAAAATAAATGATTGATTGATTGATTGAGCAGGTATCAATTGTAATAGTTTTGCAGAAGAGATCATCGACTCTACCCAACCGGTTTGCCTGTTCATTTATTATATACCTAAGTACTTACTTACCTTCTATGATGTCTTCTAGATAGCATACACACCGGTGATCGACTATATTAGGTAAGTATACCTGATGGGTATCAAATCTATCATCTAAAGGGTCCAAAAAGGCACGACGCGACTTTAGTAGAACAATTTCTATGAAAACTTCATGAAAATTGTTGTATACGAGTTGCGTCGCTCTGTCGCGTCGCGCCTCTCTGCGGAAGCCTTTATTATATAGGTACCTACGTCCTTTATAATTGTATTAATGAACATCGAGGTATGTAAAACATAAGGTAAGAACTCGACCGTTTGTGTTCCATAAGCGACAAGTCGTCAACATACGAGTTATATAGTCAGTATTGCATAATGTTACGCAAGAGTGATTAGCAAATTGTAAAGTCTTGGATTGGTCAAAGAATCGAAATAAAAATAGAAAAAAAATTGTGGTGTTACCACATGTGAGTCTGCAAAATTTCAGATTTACCTATGTAGGAAGTGTTTTAGTTGCGGGAGCAGTTAGCAACTTGACGTAATACATTCACACACACACACACAAACTTTACACTTATACTGACATAAATTTATTTCGATTCAATATAGAGATTTTGACATCATCATCAGTTCAGCCCGGAATCACCCACTGCTAGGTATCGGCATCCCTTTAGATTTAAACATAATCAAAATGCATGCGAGAGCAGTGGTGGCCCAGTGGAATCGGCCGCGACTTACAAGAGGACTTGTAGGTCGTGGGTTCGAACCCAGGGAGGCGCTTTACTTTGTGTAAATAATTTCATCACCACTGCTCTCAAAACGGTGAAGGAAAACATCGTGAGGAAACCGGCATGTCCTAGAACAAAAAATTCGAAGACATGTGACATCCACCAATCCGCACTGGACCCGCGTGGTAGATTACAGCCCATTCCCTCCCAAGAGAGGAGGCCTGAGTCCCAGCAGTGGGAACATTATAGGCTGATTATGTATGATTATGTAAAATGCATAACAAGGACATGAACTGCTGCATCGCTGCTACTGATGCTGCTTCTAACGTAGGTATATTATTACTATGAGCCGAGGTAGATAGTCTGTTAGGTAACTTTTCTACTCATCACAACTTCATTGTAACTTTTGGTTTAGTGGTGATATTTTGTATTCTGGTAATGTAAGTGCTCAAATACACGAGCGGCACGAGCCAAAGGTAGAGGCAAGTGCAGACGACAATACGTTCAATTAGGTATTTCTTTTTTATCTACAATATGCTGTTTTTTTTGTAAAAAGTGTATAAAACTCACCGATCCAGGATCCCATTTCATCATCTATCCTCATGGAGCTGTTCTCGATCCTGAGCTGCGGTAGTGCGACGGCGGAGAAGCCGATGGGGTGACCCGCCCCCGCCGCCAGAATAAGGACGGCGCATGTTATTAGGCACTGAAACAAAGAAACGAATGCCTTTATATAAGTGGGTTCCTGAAAACGTCCGACGGCATCGCGGCAGGCCCAGGCGTAGATGACGGGACTATCTGGACGGCTGTAGGCGGGATTGGTCAAAGTTGATCCAGGATCGAGTTAAGTGGAAAAAGGAAAGGCAGTCCTTTGCCCCGCAGTGGGACACGTGCTGATTTATCAGAGCCAAGTTTTTTTAAAATCAACTTTTCTATACGAGTGGACGAGGGGTTTCTAGGGATTTGTGCAAAGTGTTTTTGTATTTTTCCTGAAGGAAATTATCATTTGTTTATATAGCTCGTAGTCTGGATTTGTGCTCGGTTCATATTGCCAACATGGGACGGCAACTGAAATGTGAGAGCACTATAAATCTGCCTACGGGTGTTATTCTATGATAATCGACTGAAAATAAGAAACTATTCATAAACAACATCTCGATTTAAGTACCTACCTGCAGCCGAATATTGCAGGTTTTATCGGCCGGTAGTTTCAGTCCTAATCAGCCTTTTAGACGCTATTATAGAATTTCCTTGTTCGTTAAACCGGTTCTTGCTCATTCTATTCAAATTACTACTTATTACTAAGCGTTTAGTCAAATGCTTAGTAATAAATAGTAATTCTGTCTGTACTGCACACACATTTTGGCTTAGACATGCCAAAATGTGTGTACAGTAACGAATTTGTATCGTTTTATAACACCAGTTAAATTATTCGCTGATAAAATGCTACAAACATGGGATGACTCTTACTAATATTTCGTTCTACTACAAAATCACTATTAGGGTTTTTTTTATCTGAGCTATATTTCACAATATTTTAGTTGTAATTGATTCATTATTTTATAAATAGGTACTTAAGTGAGATTATCACGTTATGCTCTGACGACTATGATACAGTTTTATCAGCTTCGCTTAAACTATATTTAAAATAATTCAGATTGAATCACAGCAAGCACGTGTGAAGAATGTGTGATCTTATACAGACTAGCACATGACTTGCATTTAATTTTATTATTGATTCCGTCACGAATAGTTTCGATCTAGAATGTGGTTTTCAATAAATTAAATAAAAAGACCAAACAACACGCCTTGTTTCCCCGAAGAGTAGGGCCAAGGTGTGCCTATACACCTACATTTCGCCAGTTATATCTTAATCCCAAGTAATAGGGGGCTAGCCTATTGTCATAAATCGGACACAAATCCGGAATCCGGGCTGGTACTGAAAAAAATCCAGATAAAGAAACCCAATAACACGTTGCTCGACCTGGGAACCGAACCCAGGACCTCGCGCTCAGTTGTAGTGCAAAAGTCAAAAGTCAAAACGTTTATTGCGAACTAAGTGTTACAATGTTGGTGTTATCTTATGTTAGTACTTATGACTTAGCAGCCTTTTAGAAGCATTGCAATTATCATTCGCCTGCCCTTATCATTCTAAATTAGCATGCAGTGCTTGCGAACACTAGACCATGACCCCTGTAACACAGGTCTCACCTAGCATGGGGGTCATTGATCAAATTTCTATGCACTGTAAGTTCAAAGCTGCAAATGCTGCGCATAAGTACTCTGTAATTTACTTTTAGAAATAAATTATTATTATCGGGAGCGTTCTTTTTTCTCAGCTTTTAGGCTGGTTTTAGCTACATTTACGGGCCAAAGCCAAGTAAATGCAACGTGAGGTGAATTTTATGGTGAGAATGTACTTTCGTGTAACTGCATGAACTTCCTAACGATTCTGCATGTGTTTAGGATGGCAGCTTTCTGCAGATTAATGTAACGGGATTCTTCTAGGTCTATTAATTTTAGGCTTCGGAGGAGATGGTTGGGAATAACACCTGTTGCAGAGAGAACGACATGAACAACATAAACTTTATCTTGTCTCCAAATTCTTGTAACTTCTTCTTTGAGGTCAACGTATTTGCTTATTTTTTCAGCGATTGTTTCTTGTAGGTTATGGGTGTTGGGAACTGCAATGTCTATGAGGTAAGTGGTTTTTCGTATTTTATCTTGTAGGGTTATGTCTGGTTTATTAAAGTGGATGGTCCTATCTGTAAGTATGGCGCGATCGTAATACAGTTTATGTGTGTCATTTTCGAGGATAGTTTGTGGCGTGTACTTATAATAGGGAGTGTTAGTGTTTTGAATGAGACCGTGTTTGAGTGCTAGTTTTTGATGGATAATGTTTGCAACCTGGTTGTGCCTGTGAGTGTAGTCAGTCTGAGTGAGGGTTATGCATGCTCCTGTTATGTGTTGTATGGTTTCTGATTGAATATGGCACCTGCGGCATTTGTCGTTTGTGATGGTAGGGTCTTTAATGATAAATTTTCTGTAGTTTTTGGTATTGATTATTTGATCTTGTATAGCTATGATAAAGCCTTCTGTTTCAGGGAAAAGGTTTCCTATTTTAAGCCACTTATTTGATGCTAATTTGTTTATGTGGGATTGCTCTAGGTCATGGGGGTGTCTACCGTGAAGGACTTTCTTCTTCCAGTTTTCAATTTTTTGTTTTTGCGGGTCGGTGATGTTTATGTCTTGCATATTTTGTTCATTTAAGTTAAGCGGGGTGTGATTAAAATCATTTAAGGTAATAGCTTTGTGAATATTACTTGTGAGAGATTTTGTGTAGAAAAATGTTTTTAGCCTAGTAATTTGTTTCTGCCAAAGGTGCTGTATGTCGATTAGGCCTCTCCCTCCATTTTGTCTTTTGATGGTGAGTCGTTCGATCGCAGATTTAGGATGTAGGTTGTTGTGTTTTGTGAGTGTTGTGCGTGTGGTTCTTTCTAACTGTTCGATGTCAGTTTTTGACCATTTTATTACTCCGAATGAGTAGGTCAATATTGGTATAGCAAAGGTATTCAAGGCTTTTATAAGATGCTTTCCAGATAGCTGTGTTTTGCAAATTGCGTTAATTCTTCTTCGATATTCTGTATTTAGTGTCTGTTTAATTGCTGTGTGGTCGAGTCCTTTAAGTTGCTTGTATCCTAAATATTTGTATATATCTGTTGGTTCCATAGCTGCTATTGTGTCGGTGTCACTGACTGCATAGTTGCCGGGTTTTACTTTTCCTTTTATAATATGCAAAGTCCTACACTTATCTAATCCAAATTGCATATTAATATCCTGACTAAATGTTGTGGTCACTTCTATAGGAGATTTCATTTCTTTTTCTGTTTTAGCGTATAATTTAATGTCATCCATATATATGAGATGCGAGATAATAATTTCTTCGGTATTGTTTTTAAAATTATATCCAGCCCGGCACCGATTGAGTAAGTGAGACAAGGGGTTTAGAGCGAGACAAAACCAAAGAGGGCTCACGGAATCCCCCTGGTAGATACCCTTCCTAATATGTATCTGTCGAGTTATGAGAGTGCTGAGCTGATTATTTATCTGAAGTGTGGTTTTCCAACGTGTCATTACAATGCGCAAGAAATCTGTTATTTTGGAATTAATTTTATATATTTCTAGGATTTGTATTAGCCAAGAGTGTGGGATGCTATCGAAAGCTTTTTGGTAATCTATATAAGTACAGTGTAGGTTTCTATTTTTTGTGGTGGCGTGTTTATGGATAGTAGAGTCTATAATTAACTGTTCTTTGCATCCCATGTGGCCTCTCCTGCATCCCTTCTGCTCCTCTGCTATCATATTGTGGTGTTCAATGTGTGAGGTGATTTTATTAGTGATTGCTGATGTTAGTATTTAATAAATTGTGGGTAGGCATGTGATTGGTCTGTATTGGGAAGGCTCTGATGTGTATTTAGTTTTAGGTAGTACGTAAGTTATTCCTGTGGCAATGAATTCGGGTATGTTTTGTTCTCCTAATACTATATCTGTTAGATTTTTTGCTATGGATTTGTGTAGTATCGTTAATTTTTTAAACCAGAAATTTTGTATTTTGTCTATACCAGGTGACTTCCAATTATGTAATCTAGCTGTTAAATAAGTAATTTCAGATTCTGTTATCTCCTTAAATTCCATTTCATCTATTGCTCTCCATTTTATTGCTTCTTCTGTAATCCAAGTTGCTTTATCATTGTGATGTATGTGCCCTTCCCATATGTTAGACCAAAATGTTTCCATGTGTTCTTTTGAGGGTGTGTTTGAGTCGTTCTCTATTGTTGAATCGGTGTGTGGTTTCTGTATATTTCTATAAAATGTTTTTTCATTTGTAGAAAATATGGCATTATCTTTTTTGCGCTGTTGTGCCTTCAAATATCTCCTAAGCCGATGGACTTTAAGTGCCAATTTCTGTTTTAATGTGTCCAAAAACTCTTCAGGTTTTCTATTATTATTTTCGTGTCTTGTGTGTATAAAATAGTTTTGAAATATTGCTTCAACTCTTTTAACTACTTTATGTGATCTGATGCCGTTGATGTAATGTGTAAGTCGGCCACAGTCTGCTCTTAATTTTTCGATGTCTTTTTCTAATCTCTGTTGCCATGCTGGTTTGACAATACGACTTGTTCTTGTGGCTCCTGTGTGGTCCGTGATTTTAAAGTTGAGTTCTTCAGATATAACTACCGCTGTGCAATATATAAGTAAATGTATGTCTATAAGTTGTGTGTCATCAGATATAAATTGTATGAGTATACTTTCATTAAATAAATTAACTAAACGAAATAGGTTAAGGGTGTATTTAAGTTTAGGTAGTTTTGGTCGGACTGCTGGATCCATCCCAGAGTATTGTGTTATTGTTGTTCTAAATTTGTCATATATTTCTTGGATATACGAATCTGAAGTTAGGTTTTTATCTGTAACAACTAAGGATTCTATATCATTTTCGAGCGTTAGTGTTAAGGATTCGGTTTGTGTGGATGTGTGTGCTGTTTGGGTGTGAGCTTGTGATTGGTTATATGTTAGAGATTGACTATTATGATGTATTTGAGTGAGTGATTGTGGTTGTTCTTGCAAAATATTTTCGTTTGTGCTTTGTGTGAGTATGATAGTATTAGTGTCTGCATAGTTTTCTGATTCTTGTCGTAATTGTGTGCGTACTTCTTCTTTTAACTGATCTAATTCGACTTGCGACAAGAGTTTATTCCTAACTATAGTTCTTCGTTGATCTGAAATCCGTTGTTCTGAAACGGAAATCTCAGGATATTGACGTGAAAAACGTTCATGCAGTTGTTGTCTGTAGGTGGTCATGTCGGTCTCTAATTTAGTGATGTATAGATAAGTTCGCATGATGAATAGGTTAACTTCTTTGCTCCATCTCATGCGAACTCTTGCTTTCCCAGCCTTGGTGGACGCGGGTAAGAAGGTAGATACCTCCCGCGCAACATTCAAGGCCAGAGTGGGTGAAACTGTATTCAAACTAGTTATGGGGGGTGACGATGATATGGGTGAAGATGGTATTGATGGTGATGATGTTCTTGAAGGTGCGTACGATACTGTACTTGGACTATAAGGCTCTACAGGGGTGTCTGTCCTGTTTGTCAGTCTTTCACCATCGTCAATGGCTTCGGCTATAGCATCTTTGTCGGTGGGAGCCCGCCTGTTCAACTCCTCACCGCTGACGGGTCGCATGCTGAGACACTTAGCGTCAGCTCCAAGTGCGCCCCGGCGATCACCCCCGGGCAGCGGTCCTATACGTTTTCTATTATTATTATTATTATTAAAAGACATTCCCAGCTACTATTAATAGGTATTTTTTTGTGTCCTATCATTTATTTTATTTTAACTTCCCTAAGTTGTTGCAATGTACTAGGTAAATAATTTTTTATGGTTGGTTTTACATTTTGAGATAGTTAGGTGAAAATATGTAAAAGTTTATACTTATCGATAACTGCACAATATCTAGTCATACTGATTAAAATATGATACCATCTCATGAAAGTAGTCAGTATCATCACAATCTGAATCATTTTGAAGCCTATTGCTAAGCCATTGCTTCATTAAGAGCGCATATAGGGGGTGGACCCCTATATGCGCTCTTACTCCAATATTAGCGCCACTCCTTTAAAAAAAAAATATCTCGAGACTGAGAAGGAATTTTGAAATACGGCTCAATTAGCGACCTCGGTAAGTGTGTCTAGAATTTTCTAATACCTTTTATAAACTTTCATAGTGAGACACGAAGCAACAAAATACGATCTTAATGAATGTGGCCGCTTTTGTTTAGATCGAATTTTGTTGCTTGGTGTCTCATCAGGAAAGTTTATAAAAGGTATTAGAAAAATCTTGACACGCTTACCGAGGTCGCTTACTGAGCCGTTTTTCAAAATTCCTTCTCAGTCACGAGATAATATTTTTTTAAAGGAGTGGCGCTAGTGGACCCGTGTGCGCTCTTAAATTATGTTCGAAAAATTTATCTGCTCAACAACGTAAATAACGAAATGAATGTTGTTGAACTGTCAAAATAAAAGCCAATTCCTACTGTTAGTGTATGACGCAATTACCCCGCTGTGCCCAAATATTGAAATGATTCATTTTCATTACTCAACAACGCATACTTTAATTTAATGTTTTGTCAATAACTCATATCACTACGCTTACACAAATCACTATTGTAAATACTTGTTTTTACATCCTTACGACTTGTTTACATAAACTTTAATTTAAGGTGAGTCGAACCTAAAAGGCCGTTATTCGGGGGAAGATTAAAACACATCAGAATGACCTCCTTATCTAATAAATTGGGACAGTTTATTTAGATAGGCGTCTGTTTCAGGAAGTGACGAGATAAGGCAGCTGTTTGTATGTAGGTGACTGGGTCTGGCGGTCTGGTTCAAGGCTCCTTCAAAAAGGCGTGACACACGATGCGAATCGCAGGCGACACAAAGCCACCGCTTGTCGCGCGACAGGCGAAGCGGTGCCTTTGTGTCGCGTGCGATTCGAAATATAGCTTTGTTTGCAAATCGAAGAGTAAGAATATTTACCGAGTTAATATTCAATAACTGGTGGTCTGTAGTAACTAGAAAGTAAGTTGTTAGTATTTGGCTGGATAGTCTGTAGCTGTAGGTATTCGTGACATAATTAAATATGTTTAAGTCTCGAAAAGACTAAAGACTAACTGAGGTAATTAAGTTAAGGCGCTTCCCCGACCAAACGACCTTGAGCGTTCTGTCCTTCTCTGTCCCGTCGTCGCTGAGTCAAACTCAAACTCAAACTCAAACTCAAAGCATTTATTTCAAATAAACCAATTACAGGCACTTTTGAATTGTCAAGGGGTCGGTCAGTCTCGCTTTGTCTCGCTCCCTGCGCATGCTCATTTATTATAGAATTCACAAAAAAAAAAGACAAGCGTTGTTTTGAAATAAAATAAACCGTGAATTATTTAGATTTTTAAATTATCTATCCATTAATGTAATCCTCAAATGAATAGAACATCACCTTTAGCAAAAGATGCATGCAATCAATAATTTTAGTAACTTTTTAAAAAGGAGATTTTAAATGAATTTATAACACATTTAAAACAAACAAGAACGTGCAATGTGATGATATGATATCGAACATTAATAATGTGCTTTTAGAAGTAGTTTATTACCCATAGTGAATGAGTTAATAGCCTCTGAATAACGCACTATGGCAAGGTTTTGGTCGGGGTACCGCTTTAAGCCGCGGCCTCTCTAAGTCAGCTGACGGTAATGATAATGACCCTTAATACACATTCTGCACGTCAATTACCTCCACAACGTAAAGCAATTAAACTCCATGAAACTATACACCCATACACGTATACGTAGGTATAAGGCCTGCCATGTTCAGCTCTTGTCAGTTCCTATAACAAGCAATTTATTTAATTGGAATAAATGGAGTTCGCCCACATGTCTCACCCTTGTCATGTTATGGCGTCGATAACAAACTTGAAGGAAGTTTTCTAATTAACTAATGCTTGGAGGAATGTACGTGAACTGTCATGTTGTCCCACTTCTAACATGTGGCTATTCTACTAGGTGTTTACCGTGAACATAACGTACAAAGTTAGCAGAATTGTGTAAAACGTCAAGGTTACCTCTATAAAAGTTTATCAGATATGTATACAAAGTGTTAACAAGCGTGTTTAAAGCAATTACCTGGTGAAAAGCCTTGTCGTTAACGTATATTTAGTGAGGTTAAATGGGATTAATAAGTTGTGGTTCCCAGATAGGTATTTGCGTTGAAAGTCAACCACATAGTACGAGTATATGAGCTCGGGTTATCCGCATAGCAGCAGTAGCCACGGCCACGGTTTGATATTTCTGCAAACATACGGGTTTCCTCATCATGTTTTACCTCATTGTTTTAACCCGACGATACAATTTACATAATAAACATGTTTTTGTTACTATTTTCTTGAATACATCAGTGATCTGAGATAGATATGAGAGGAAGCGTGTTCATTTGATCTATTAAGTTACCATTCTGTGTCTCAGGGTCTTTTGTTTTGCCAAGAGAAATGGGTCAAATCATCGAATGAAAAGCTAGAAGAAGAGAGAAGAAGAGAGAAGAAGACAGGGGGCAAGCACCGCTGTTCCTTTGTATCCATAACAGCCAATAAACATGCAAAGAATCTCGACAGAAAACCGTTTTTCTTCACGGTGTGTTTCAAAAACATTTTTGTCTATAGTCATAGAATACTTAGGTACAGTACGATTCACGAAAGATGACCACAAATGGCGACCGTCTGCGCACGTACACTCATGAAGAAAAGACTTAAGACAAAATAATATTTTAATGTTGGTTAAATAATTGGTTAATTAATATTTAATAATAATTTCCGCCCGCGCCTCACCTCGCACCTCCAAAGGGACCTAAAATATGCCTTCTGCGCCGTGGTCATCTTTCGTGAATCTTACTGTAGTTTAAATATCTTTACAAATAGTAATAGCCAGTGATCGGAGTAGGTAGATTGATTTTTAGTACTTGTATCATAAATGCACACAGAAAGAATAACATGGATAAGCCATTTTTCCGGAAAGTAATTCCGGTATTTCCGGATTTAGTATTTCCGGCGGGCGTACGCATTGTTCTGATAACCGGTTATTGTACCACCCATGATCCTTTGTTCTGATTGGTCGTTGGGTTTTGTCAAATCGTGACAAAAAAAAATAGGAAGAATAATAAAGAATAAAATTGCTCATTTTATTACAATTCCTACCTTTTTTTTGAGGATGGCAAATCATCAAATGACTCCTTCCACTCTGGCAGAATACAATTCCTACATAAGTTCCGGTTGTTTTTTAATAATCCACCAATTCCGGAGGAATGTCCATAGTAATATATACGTTTCGGATCAATGACCCCAGTTCAATCTACCTACTCCGATCACTGGTAATAACTATGAAATACTTAGGTATCTAGTTATATCTTTACCAACAGTAATAACAAAAACTAAAAACGTAGGTAAATCTTTTTGTTGTACGACTAACTAATCTCTCATCATTAGAACCTCGTCATGAATATTTGCAAAGGATAATAAAAACAGCTTGGAATATAAAAACTCCATTTCAATAAAATGTTATTTAAAGAACACTTATTTTTAGCCTGTTAAAGAGAAATAGCGCTCTTTGCCAAAACATAGTTGTAGTGAAATGTTTGCGTTGGACTAATTACGTCATCTCGTCGGACATAATCCGCTCACAGGCTCATTCATCTCATTGTTTCTCAGTTAGGTACGTGTAAAAATAATATTGACTTTTCTTATTAGCACATAACAATTGCTCGTGGTTTCACTCGCATACTTATGGAACTTCTACATGTACTCGGATAGAAAGTATCCTACTTAGGTATATGTTAATCCAGGCCTTATTCTAAGTCTAACTTCCTGCAAAATTTCAACCACATCAGCCGGATAATTGCGTAACGCAGCAATGGCTTTCATTTGGACAGTTCAACAACATTCATTGAGTTATTTACATTGTTGAGCAGACAATTTTTTCGAACATATGAAGCAATGGATTAGCAATATCCTTCAAAATTATTGAGATTGTGATTGGTAGTGTTACGCAATTGAGTAACACTATCAATCATAATCTCAATCACGGTTTAACGGCTGAACAGCACCCTAGTTACGGTGCTGTTCAGCCGTTAAAGCGTGATTGAGCCAAACATACAAACTCACAAACATCCAACTTTCACATTACAATAATTATTCGTACGATTATCATGGGGTTCGTGGGTAAATAATAACAGTCGCACGTGTTGATCGAAGGTTAAGCTACGCATTACCTACATATCGAGACGCCTCCGTGCTTCGGATACCACGTTTTGAGTCGTTGGCCCCGGCTGTCATTCGTAGATGTTTGACAGTCGTTACGGGTAGTCAGAAGCCTAAAAGTCTGGGGGTATCGTGTCACCCAGTAACTGGGTTGTGGAGGTCAGATAGGTAGTTGTTCCACGTAAAATACTGATATGCAGGTGCATCTGGTTAGACTAGAAGTCGACCCCAACATAGTTGAGAAAAGACTTAGCAGTTTGTTTCGTATCATTATCATGGTTATTAACATACTAACTTAACCATACTTACTTACTTACTTTACTTACTTTACTTACTTTACTTACATACTTACTTTACTTACTTACTTTACTTACATACTTACTTTACTTACTTACTTTACTTACTTACCATGTATTTTTAAAATTTCATTGTCAAACCTCTGTTTCGCACATGTTGCAATTTTAGAATACAAATATAACAAAAAATGCAAATGAAGTAACTTTGAGGTCAATATCGGCGGCCGATTTAAATAATAATTAGGATTTGCATAGCGACTGTGTGGGGTAATGTTGTTGGCTGTGATTTTGGACCATCCAGTTACTAATGTTTATTGAACAAAAAAAAGTACCGCTGATTATGATTATTTTTGTGTCAACGGGATATTATAACGAAGAAGTAAGAAGTAAGCAATGTAAATAATTCAGGCGATAACTTGTGATAGGTGTTAGGTGTTAGTTAGATGAATGACGTTTTAGTTGCTAAAGGTCAGGGCTAACAACTAATCAAACAGTAACAAATAATCGTTGAGCTCCTTAAGTTCTGAGTTGAGCTGCTCAATTACTAACAAATGCGTGCACTGACTGGACAGGTCCGCTCAATCTGTGTGGTTTTTCCTCAAAAGACCATTTCAGACACAAATCTACATGGTCTTCACATGATCTGACCAAGATTATGTCTGGACTTTAAAAGAGACTGTGACCTCTGAGTTTGTTTCGGCCTTTCTTCTCGGAGTAGTCAGATAGGAAACGCCAACCTCATCTAGTTTTTTAACCGACTTAAAAAAAAGGAGGAGGTTCGCAATTCGACTGTACATTTTTGTTATTTATGTGTGTTAGCTCAGAACTTTTTTCTAGGAGAACTGATTTTGATGATTCTGTTTTTATTTGAAATCTGGAGATTCCCATGTGGTCCCATATACTTACATTTTATCAAGATCTTACTGGTACTTTTTGAGTTATATTATTGAGTTTTTGAGTTATATTTTTTGAGGTTGTTAATGCGTATTTTTTAACCGACTTCCAAAAAGGAGGAGGTTATATGTTCGATTGTATGTATGTTTTTTTAAGCTTATATGTGTTAATAACTTCCTGTCATTGTTATTTACATATTCAAGTAGTGGTATACGAATTTGTGTGGGGTAGGTACCACAACTAAAATATGAAAAATAAAAACTTTTTTGCAAAAAAACAACCGACTTCCAAAAAAAACACAAAAAATGTGATAAATAACTTTAATTTAGGAAGTCAGTGGCAAAAAGAGAAAATACAAAACCAAGGACACCGACTTCCAAAATTAAAGTTGTGTGTGAAAGTGAAAATTAAAGTTGAGTGTCAAAAGTGTTTTTTTGTTTTAGCAATAAAGTTTTTTATAAATTTGATTGGCGTGTAAAAGTGTTTGGACATACCTACTTACAGAAATAAAATCATTTATCATTATAATTTTTTATGTATGGGTTTCTTTGACTAGTGATTAGTACCTAGTCGAGTCAGTGTAGGTACTTTGGACTACCCTGATTACCTACTTGCAAGAATATCCTCAATTCATATTCAACATATCAATAAACACAAAAACTCAATGTTTATGGCTCCTAGCCACGAAAATGACATAAAACAAATAATAAAAAACTTAAAAAAACACTAAGAGTGTAAGATATGATGGTATAGCCACAGAAACAATAAAGTATGTGTCAGACAGCATTAGTGGCCATTTAAGTCACATAATTAATTTAAGTATAACGCGAGGTATATATCCGACCAAACTCAAAACTGCCGTAAAAAAACCTTTGTATAAAAAAAAAACGAAATGGATAAAACGGAGTCATATAGACCTATTGCACTTGTGCCTATTTTCTCAAAGATAATTGAAAAATACATATATGAACAAATGAACAAATATTTAATAAAACACGACATTTTGATTGAAGAACAAAAAGGTTTTAGGAAAAATAAAACTATTAATATGGCCATTTATGATTTTTTAAATACAGTTATCACAAATGTTGACCATAATGTACCAGTATGTTCAATTTACTGCGACATGACTCAAGCTTTTGACTACGTAGATCACAATATCTTACTTAATAAGTTAGAAGCCTATGGAATAAGAGGAAATATCCTACAGCTTATCGAGTCATATCTAAAAAACCGAAAACAATATGTGGAAATATCACAAATAGATCCTAAAACAAAGAACGAAAGGATCTATCGTTCGCGTGATAGAACAATCACATATGGTGTGCCACAGGGCACCGTGCTTGGCCCCCCACTATTTTTACTATACATAAATGACCTACCAAAAGCTACAAAACATCATATGACACTATTTGTCGACGACAGCACAGTTACTATTGAATGTAAAGACTAACAAAATTATGATAATGACATTACTAATACCATAGATTCAATTATAAAATGGCTAAATAATAATAATCTTAAGATAAATATTGACAAAACCAAATTAATGACTTTCAACCAACGCAAAAATTTACCTATGAATATTTGATAGTAAACAAATTAATCAAGTAAGCACGTTTAAATTCCTAGGCTTAAACATAGACCAACGACTAGACTGGAAAGCACACATATTAGATTTGGCAAAGAGACAGCAAATCAGCATATGCTTTATATAAACTAGCGCCAGTCACAGGAATGGCTGCTATTGTAACAGCATACCATGGCATGGCTGGTTCATTATTAAGATATGGAGTCATGTTTTGGGGAAACTTAACAAATAGGGAACTTATTTTTAAGGCCCAAAAAAGGTGCATAAGGGCAATGTTTGCGTTAAAATTCACAGACACATGTAAACCTTTTTTTAATAAATGTAGAATACTAACATTGCCCTGTTTGTACATTTTCGAAGCGGCAGTATTTGTAAAAACCAACCCAGACCTATTTCCTAAGCTATCAGACAGAAATAACCGAAGTCGACGGCACGCCAATATGTTGTGCTCAAGGCAATCGAAAACAGCACTGATGCGTAATAGTATTTTTTGTATGGCTCCAATGATTTATGATCACATACCAGTATCAATTAAAATGTTAAACATTAATCTTTTTAAAAGACATTTAAAGAACTTTCTTGTTGATAAAGCCTACTATACTATTGCTGAGTTTCTGGAAGAAAAAATGTAGGTACGCTAACCTGAAATGTTTCAAGTGCTTTGCTTGTTTTTTTTATGTTTCCATTATTATCCATTATTTAAATTACTGACATCTGACATCAATCTGTAATAGTGTAAGCCCTAATTTTGACATTTATTTTTTATTGTAATTTTGACATCAACTTGACTAATGTATAAATATAGACTGGGCATATTTTTTTTTTTTAAGTTTGATTTATATTTTGACATTAATATATTTTCAATTTTTTTTTACTATTCACATTTAATTTGTAACAAAGTATCATGTTTTATGTTCATGTGTTTTTTTTTTTTTTTAACTTACATAATATTTGCACGCCATAGTATGTGGCAAACATGTCTGAACCGTTTCTTTGATTTTATGTTATCCTGCATGCAAGTTTTTTTATTTTTATTCTTGTATGTGTACACATGTATATGCAAATAAATATATCTTATCTTATCTTATCTTAACATTCTTGTAGGTAAAACAAGAATGTTGAATCTCAAAAATCAGCTTAAATTAAAGGAGGGAATCGGGTAAGCACTCAATTTTAGAAACACGAAACTCTCAATATATCAACATTTATCCTTTTCCAAATCATTCAATATAAAGTTTTAAAATAATTTTCCTCCACAAGAAATAGTGGTTAAAATGCAGCGTTAGGTATCCGGTAAATCCATAGAGAATACTTGTCTTTGGGTAAATCCTTAGGTATCGGGCAAATCCCTGAGCGGTTCGTCCGGCGCATCTCGCTTGCATAATTTATGTCATTCAGGTTATTCTATACTTGACACACGGTCCAGCTACGAGACGGGGTTAGGTTATAACAGTAGCTAGGTATCTTCAGTCGGCTATATGAAAATCTTAACCTTATAAAAAGTAAGTACATTTTTCTTAAAATAGCCTGGTCAGATTTCGATGCCCCTTTGCACTAGGGTATAGATGAGGTATCCCTACATAAATATACAAACCGTATCGATATTGATCTATACAGGGCGTCCCACGGATATGCCACATGGAGGGAAAGTACCTTGAATATTGTAGATTGGTCTTCCTTTTATTTTCGACACTATGTTATTTAGCAAAAAATAATCCTTATGATGAAGCCTTTCGATCGGTATGATAAAGCTACAGGCTGATTATTTTTCTCGTGTAACGGATTCTATTTCCGGTTCAACCATGTAATTATTTAAAAAAACAATTTCAACTGCATTCATAGATAATGAATGCAGTTGAAATTGTTTTTTTAAATTCAAATAATGTCTTCTTTCAGTAAAATGTTCCATCTACAATATTCAAGGTACTTTCCCTCCAGAGTCTGGATTTGTGCCCGGTTGATGGCAATAGGCTCACCCCCTATTACATGGGACTTAAACATAACTGGCGAAATGTGGGTGTGCTATAGGTACACCTCTGCCTAACTCTTCGTATTATTTCCCTCCATGTGGCATATCCGTGGGACGCCCTGTGTACCACTTCCCAATACATATTTACCCAGCCTCCTTAGAATCTATTGTTTTAATATTAATGGTGCGTCAACGATGTCATCTTCATCATCATCATTTCAGTCGAAAGACGTTCACTGCTGGACATAGGCCCCCCAAGCACCGCCACTTCGACCGGGTTTAGCTTCTCCCATGCAACGGATTACTGCGGCCTCCACCAGGCCATCGGTCATGTCAAGTCACAGACAATTGGACAAGAAACAAGTTTAATGAGAAAAAGTCTAAAAGTGATTAACGTTTTCGAAAGCTAGCACCACAGTGCCTCTAGTTCAGAACTAAACCATTTTCTGCCAGCCGTTATACATAAGGTATGAAATTAGAGCACCCACGTTTAGGATTACTGTCTGTCTTACGTGGGTGGGTCCGAGGGACTAATGGGAAAATTCGAAAGTTGACAGCATAGACTTTTCTTCCGGTCAAAGGAAAGTGTCAATGTCCAGGTTCACTTTGAGCATAATTAAGGCGGTACCCTTACCAAAACCTTGCCATAGTGCGTTATTCACAGGCTATTAACTCATTCACTATGGGTAATAAACTACGTATATCTAAAAGCACATTATTAATGTCCGATATCCTATCATCACATTGCACGTTCTTATTTGTTTTTATGTGTTATAAATACATTTAAAATTTCCTAAGTGACTAAAGTTATTGATTGTATGCATCTTTTGCTAAAGGTGACGTTCTATTAATTTGAGGATTACAGTAATGGATAGATAATTTAAAAATCTAAATAATTCACGTTTTTTTTTATTTCAAAACATCGCTTGTCTTTTTTATTAAATTAATTTCATTTTTTTTTGTGATTTCGAGCGAGACTCAGCGACGGGACAGAGAAGGACCGTACGCTCAAGGTCGTTTGGTCGGGGAAGCGCCTTAAGGCTCCCGCGAATCTTGTAGAACAAATTCCATGAAGTTTTCATAGAAATTGTTCTACTAGAGCCGCGTCGCGCTGTCGCGTCGCGCCTGTTTGTGTATAGCGTATACCCATTACACTCAATTAGATGCCTACTGCTGTGTTTACGATCTCAGAGTACTCACACATTAATATGTGCTGTGCTTATATCTAGTCTAGGTAATAGTTTCGATCGCAGTTTCAGGACCCCCCCGACCTACCCCCGCCCCCCGACCCTTCGACCGGAACAGTCTTTACGACTTCCTTGACATAAACTGTAACGGCTCAGCTATTATACCACACAATACCATGTTTTAATTATACACAATATACAAAATAAACCTCCGATATAATTATAGCTACTTTGCTAAAAACTTGAATTAAATCTGTTCAGCACTTTTTATGATTGGCGCTTTCGATCAGACAGACACGGGCTAACTAATGAGAGTTTGGGTAAATGTAAAAAACGGAATTATGTATGTATCTTGGAAAACAAATTGCTTTGTTTTAGACAAACATTGTAATCTGTCTAGATATACTTACCTACCTACATTTGTCTGGTTCATTCTTCATCTACAATACGGCACGATTACCTTAGGCTCTATTTGATCAGATTTACAGAACTTTATGATATTAATTAGACTGTTTTGTTTTTACCTGGTTAAACACTCCTTTCGCAGAAGAGTAAGTTTCTCCCTTCACATAAGGCGGTAGTGTGGCGGTGGAGCTGATGCTCCTTAGGAAACTCTGCAGAGCCTCGTACTCATCAGCTTTCTTCGTCTCCTTGCTGACGATCTGCGGCACCTGGCCCTCGCCCAGCATGGCCTCGTGGGCTCCATCACTGTGTAAAATAAAATGAAGATAAGCTTGGTATACAAAACAAAAGAATACCTACGATGGTAATTTCCTTATTTAGCCTTTCTAGTACAATTACTGTTTTCTCTATATAGGTGGTTATATGGGTGGACCCCATGAGGACTTTTTTTTATAAAAATACTTGTGCAAGTAATAAGTAATTGGGATTACAGAAAACCTGATAAGAGGTCATTGTACCTACTCATAACAACTTTTCAGGTTTTCAGTTCATTGGTGCCTGTATTTACCATGTAGATAAATGGCCGATTGCTGAAATGATAATGCATTTTTAGAGCAAACGGTTTCCCGCCCACACGTTGATGCTAAAAAAACTTGATTTGCATTTAATGCTAGATATTTGTATACGCACTGATAGATAAGAGAAGGATGACCTATCAAATCCTACAATTTGAGACTAAAATACTCGGTGATTTTAATAATATTATGTACCTACCTAAATTTCTAATAGCGAATTCCTTTTGAACAGAGCAACAATTTCATGATATGTTTACAGATTACAAGAACACAGCTGAAGTTTTATTTTTATTTGCAAATTGGCGTAATATCCCTGCCAAGCGTTAATACTATAAAGGTTATTGAAGTTCAACCTAGAGTCACGTAAGGTCGGGATTTTAGTAAAACTATAGATATTTCCTCAGACCAATTTGTATTGGCTTCGTTTGCAGATTAGGTATTTACGAATCGATATTACCTACGCGATCATTTTCGATCTTGACAATCGAGACGTAACGCTCGTGACAACGAAAGCCATGACCAGACAGTATTTTAAAGTGTTTAAGTAGACTGTTTAAAATACATGATTTAAGTAGGTATGAGGTATATTGAGCACTCCCATTTTACGATAATAATAATCATATAAGAAAGTATGTGGTACTTATACTATCAATATCAATAAACACTTGTTTTTCTGTTTTCTGCCTGAGAGTAAAAAAAGGCTAAAAGTGTATAGGTAATTAATATAACACTAATTATTTAATTACTTTATAGATAACGCAGTAAAAAGCTCTAAATTACCCAAGATGGCTGACACACATCGTTTACTATTTATTCTTCCTTTCCAAAAATGTAAAAACAATCAAATATCCAGAGAAAATATCAAAATATTATGAATTAATAATAGGTATTACATCAAATCTCTCGTATCTTCATCTAATTTTTTCTAACTTATCGCATATAAATTAATTAATCATCACTTAGGTACAACACCCAATTTTATCGTTCGGTAGACGAAGCGAGCCTGATTGATTACTATGGTTTGCTACGGCCGGCAACTGTACACGTAAAATATTTTAATTAATTCTGTATATTTTTCATGCCAATTATGAGTAGAATACTGAATACGAAATAGAGAGAGAGAGAGAGATGGATGGAGAACGAAACGACGATAGGCTCATTAAAACAGATAGCGATCCAGGTTCAAACAACCATTCCTTTAAGTAATTAAATTATTTATTACTAATCATTGGTTAAAATGAAAACATCTGAACCGGTGACTCGTAATAACAATATTATGCCTACATCACAAGAATCACAACTGTAGCATGACAAACATATATTATATGTCACAGCTGAGACTTTCAATCAATGATTGTACACAAACGAAGTCTTTCATAACAACAATAACAATTCAATCGGACGTCTGAACCTTAGTTTTAAACAACTTGTTACAATGCTCTTATGTATTAGCTGTCTAGGCAACGGGAATCAAGATTGATGCACTAAGTAGGAACTGCAATTTCTACTGAATGAACACCTTACACAAATCATTGAAACTGTCTTATAAAGCCAGTCTTCATAATTTAAATAAAGAATGTGTCAACTTACCTCTGTACTCTAACGACCCTGAACTTCCGTTTAAAATGTATAGCGAAACCGAAAATGGTGCAGACCATTTTACTGACACTGACACAGGTCAGGGCCCTTAGTCCTGACGTCTAGTTCCCGTTGTCAAGTGTTGCGACTGGCGTAATATAAATAAAAATAATGTTATCGAAGTAACCCTTAACCCCTTCGGTACGTTGCAAGTGTTGCAACTTCAGTTTGTATGTATCAGATATAGGAACAAGTAGATACACCTATGTTGCATAATGTGCGTAATGTTGGGTATTAATCTATGTAAGTACATATAATCTCAAAGCTTAGGTCTGTATCTTTAGTCATCATTGCATTATCATGTTTGGCCAAACGCTACACATGGCTTATACCTACCTGCTTAAACCTATAATTTCCTATAATAGTCTCTAAATTATTATACGATTGAGGTGTTAAACTGTTCTGTCGCAGAATAATGGGACCATCATTAATTTGGCGTTATTTCTAATTCCGGGCTTAGGAGCAGAAAAACCCAATGGCACTTTTTGTCAAGTCGACTTTTTATGGCTGTTTTTCGAGTAAACCTACAAATCCGATTTGAAGCTTACATAATAATAACCAGAGGACTCTAAACGAACTAAAATACATGCTAGTATTAAGAGGCTTAAAAGAGCTAAAGCGCGGTCACTGTCGGATTGCATAGAAAAGAAAGAGACGCGCGATGACACAACGCTGGTAATTTATTGCAAAATATGAAGCAATTATGGATTTACAAAAAATCTATTCAGTGGACTAAAAAATTAAAACACTATTACGTTAGTATGTTACTTGTAGAATAATCTGACAAAAAAACTGAATGTTTGCATGTATATTAGTATGGTTTTTAACCGTTAATTTTTTTTTTTGAGGTATCTTCTTGTTTATTTTCTATCATATATCCAGAAGAATATCATATATTTTTCTAATTTTGGTTACTGCGGTGGATCATATATTTTTAGGCATTATAAATTTGCGTTTAGGTCATGTAGTCCCCTTAATTTATTATTGGTCCTTTGATCGTAAAGGTATGTATACCTAGTAGTACAAATGGGGTTTATGATATCTAGTTATATCCACCGTAAAGTTTAACACCTCAAAACCAGAGTTATACCTACCTACAAAAGCACTGTAATCGATCACAAATTTCTAACCAAATAACATTAAATTGGTGAATAGTACAGAGTACAGTGATTGTGGTAGACTGAGACCACACAGACTACCATCAGCCTTTTGTTCGATTCATTGTGGCAGAGAACTTTACTCAAGACTCAAGCATTACTTAAAACTAGTTTCAACCAATGAGTTTTGAATGAGGATCTGTAATACGGGCCGAAGACTTTACATGACAAGCGTCAATTTGAAACACCAAAATATGTTGAGTTGAGATGAGATATACGTCAATGTAGGTCCCAAGGTCTTGTGTTATAGCCGTCCTTTTTGGGTAACCACTGAAAACCAGCGCCGTGCTGTGGGTCCCCTATAGCACAGCATCATGCTGAGTGGAAGCCTTCTTGTCACAGTCATGACGTGCAGCTGTCGACTATTTCTGTTTTGTGCTCGTGATTAAAGATCTAGTTTGTTTGTTTCTTTTTATTAAATTGTTACCTGAGCTAATTATTTTTTTTTTGTATGCACGTGTTTCTGTGACAAATAAACCTATTTTTCTTTCTTTCTTTTTTTCTTTCTATTCAGGATTTTCGAAGCCAAAGCAACAGTTATTCTCTTCCGAAAAGAAGAAATTCTTTTTAATAACGTCGTTTAATCGTCCCTGACATTTTCGTACTCGAGAACCATTGAGGTAATATGTACTAACGTACTAGAGGAGCTATCCTATGCAAAGGACATGTTCCATTTTGACAAGACTCATGGTACAGCAAACTTCTTCAGAAAAGGTCTTCCCGCTTTGGTGGTATATTTATCCTCTTCGCGAAAATGCAACGAACATACATATGATTGGATGGTAGCCTGGTATATATTTTTTTTTTAATAAAATTTGTCCATTTTTCCCTATCTTTACGGCCCAAACGTGGAAAACTTAAATAAACAAAATTTAACAAATTATGTCTTACATTATGCAATCATTATTTTTCATCTTTATTTTCTTTCTTTTCTCATTGAATTACCATAGTCAGTTCTTTTCTAAATATATTTTAGATTATTATTTTTCGCTATAAAAAGAATCGTCAGCTAATTCTACCTACGCTTGTTACACGAATTGTCACATCTTAATTTTTAGTCTATGAAAAATGATGCAACATGGCGTCCACCAAATATTTTTTTCGAATTAAATTTTAAAATAAATATCTAGTTACTCATCGGTGAAAAGTTATTCCTTTGCACTTCGCCGTATTAGTTAAATTATTAGTGCAATATCGTAAAACACACGAAGGCATATTTAATGCGTTTGAACATTTTTTCGTTTAAAAACAAACAATGACGTACGCGCTCAAGATCTAGGAAGCATCTGAGTGAAGTGCGGCCGGTAGGCCGCACTTGAACGGAACGCAGCAGTGATGTGCGGCGACTTCTCTAGTACGTTAGTACATATTACCTCAACGTCGAGAACTGACATTTTAGTCTAGTCGACAAGTTAAAAATGGTGTTAATTCGACGTACTACTGCTAAAATTATGTGGTTTAGCTCATTCGATTCGGAATAATGTCTAGACCATTGTGCTAAAAAATTGAATTAGCACATAAAAAATTCCAAAAGTTATTAACAATTAAACACCTTCAAAAAATAGCGTTTCGTTTATTGCTTATTGTCCGTAAACTATAAATATTTTCGAAATTTGAAAAAAAGATCCTTAAAGAGGAGGAAATTTAGTAAAAAAAAGTTCCAACTCCCGGAACTGTAGCTCCATTATTTATAATTTTAATTTAACGCTGAAAATAGCCCGCCGCGCGCCATTGTTAGGTTGCGCGCACGGCCTCGAAAGCGAGTACGTCACTTAAAAAAAATTTTTTCAAGTACTTAAAGTTAATTGAAAAATCTAAAAAAATTATTGCATAATCTAAACACTTTAAAAAATTTATTCCCGTTGGATTTTTTTATAAAAACATATTTTTCAATATTCTAGACGGTTGTTAATTAAGAAAATTTTGTCCAATTTCCATCATCCTTCTAAACAAAAAAAAATGTTTAAATAATTACCTTAAAATTATTTCGTTTCGTGGACCTCTTCTTATAAATATATTAAACAAGATTGCGTCGTCTAAGTTATGAAATTGTTAATATTTTGTTAATAATATTTTTTTTAAGTTAACAAAAAAAGAAAAAGCACAATTATGTTGTAAAGAAATTTTTTTTCTTTATTTATTATTATATTTTCGTTTTTATGTCAATAAAAGACATCTTTTAATTGAAAAAAAAAATTTTTTTATCCATTTGTTTATAAACATTTTGTTAACAAATGGACTATTTATATATTTTTGAAATTTTTTTTTTTACAATTTTATAGAGAACTGTCAATTATGATTTTTTGAAAAAAAAAATTTCTTAATAATTATTTTTAATTGTTTATAATCGTTTTTTTTTTATTTGTTGTTTAAATTATTAGTTAAGAAATATTTTTTTTCTAAAAATCATAATTGACCTTTCTCTACAAAATTACAGAAAAATCTTTTTTTTTCGTTAACAATAGCATTGTTTATTAACTTTACAATTTGTTATAAACAAATTCTCAACTTTGTTTTATTTTTTTCCTGTAAGTAATAATAATTACAAAAACGACCTCGTGCATTAAAATACCTGACTGAGACTGTAGAGTAGTCTGATTAAATGTATATAGGTAGAGAACTAGTGAAATTCGAAGTTTGTGGATATTTTCCTAACGAAACCCATTTGTTTGAATAGCCTTAAGAAGACCATTAAAGGGTCTTCCAAAAAATGGGTTTTCTACTAAACTATTGACAAAATTTTAAACACGTTGCAGGTCAATGATTCTTGCGTCTCAACAGGAGTAAAGGCTCCCGCAATCAGGCGCGACGCGACACAATTTCTATGAAAACTTCATGGAAAATGTTTTACCAGAACTGCGTCGCGCCTGTCTGCAGGAGCCAATGCTAGATTCGTGAGTTTAAAAATCACGGAAGTAAAATACCCACTTGATTTGAATGATATTGTGATATGATAACGACCAATTCGAAGTAGTTAGGTACATATTATCATTGATATCAGATTGCTTAAGTAGGTATGAAATAAATAAGAGTCATTGATTTTTACTCTATGCAGGTTTTATGAGTAAGCTTGGGGTAAAGGTCATGAAATGAACGAATTTTTCAGCCATAGCATAATCAGCTAATAATGTTCCCACTGCTGAGACACAGGCCACCTCTCAGTGAGAGGGAGCGGGCCGTAATCCCCCTCGCGGGGCCATTGCGGGTTGGTAGATGTCACAAGTCGTCAAATTTTTGGTTCTAGGACATGCCGGTTTCCTCACGATGTTTTCCTTCACCGTTTTGAGAGTAGTGGTGATGCAATAATTTACACAAAGTAAAGCGACTGTCTGGGTTCGAACCTACGACCTACAACTTGTAAATCGCGGCCGTTACCACTGCTCAGCCTGTATTGCTCAGCCATACGTCATTGAATACTCTATTCGCGTAGAAAAATCAATAATCTACAGTACGTACGGATATAATATATATGGAGTAGTTGTAAAGAGGAGCAGTTTGCTGCATTATTTATTTCATAGCAACTGAAGTGGAAAACGTGATCTACAGTGAACCTATACATATGTATAGTCGTGCCGATTTTACCAGCGCACAGCACTCGCTATAAAATTTTCTCATTAAGTTTTGAATGAGTCGGTTGCTAACATATGCGTTTAGGTTTTGCAACTGTACATTGTTGAATTCTCGTTTCATTTGAATACCTTTGCACCAATGTTACGTAATACGATACGTTTACAATAACAGTTGGTGACTATGATCTATTGTGATGTGTTATAATGAGATAGATTCTTTATTTGCAGCTTCCTACTCTATCTATTGTTGTATCTTTTGTTTTGATTTGTGATTTGTCTTTATCTTGCTCATTTGGGTCAGATAACCCGGATGCGATAATAAACGTTAAAAGGTTAGTTCGATTTGTACTTTTTTAATTAATATATTTGTAATGTAGTCATTTAATTCACTTGGTACGTACTCGGATAAAATTCACATGTGTTATGTGTCTGCTTGTATGTCACTATATCTAGTATTGCAACAGGTCATCATCTGTTTTGTCTTTTTGGATTACCTACGTGACGCACCAAAAATAATTTCCCATTAAAGTTTTTTTTTATCTTTTTAGTTACATATTCGACACATATTTATTACATATTTTTTCCCCTTATTTGTCATCGATGCGATAAGAAGGAGAAGCTTACATTCAATTGCGAAACATGGGAACAAAATTCAGTTTTTTACAGTAGGTACTCATTTGTATCTAATAGGTGATTAATATTCTCATGAAATAAGTAGATTAAAAGTGTCTTTGTTGTAAAACCTTGAAACAAAACAGCTTTGTTTAAAATTTTAAATGTATAGCTACAAATTCCCAACTGGTTCTAACTAGGCAACATGGTCATCAACTCATCATTCATCAATGGTTTATAGAGATTAAAACCTAGATAACATTCACCTTTGGGCCAATGGTCCTCTTTTGGCGAAAGACGTCAGTTTTTAATCAGCTCCATATCATATACCTACAGTGTCTTCTACATTGTTGCACTTTTGGCAAGTGGTGGTCAAAGCATACCGCCACTGGGCCCGTCCGGAGGGTCACTTAGGGAACCTCCGGATGGGCTAAACTCATAAGTCTTTTAATCCTAATTGAAGGAGAGGGCGCTCAAGGGCTCCAAGCTAAGTTTGCTTTAATGTGGTTTTAACTAATCAGATGTTTTTAACTTATTACAAATAAAACTGCGCATTTCTACTATCTTTTGAAATTGATAAGGTCTAGAAAAATTACCATAAGTGACTCGACCTAAAAATCATTAAAATCAAATCCTATATCCGTAGGCACAAATCTCCGTACCTATTAGGTATGGAGAAATTTTGTTGTTTTTATGGCCTAAAGGCTCTTTCAAACAAGCGCGACACGCGACGAGGATCCCACGCTACACAAAGTCACCGCTCCTCGTCGCGCGACGGGCGGTGCCTGTGAGTCGCGGGCGATTCGCGTCGCGTGTTGCGTTTTTATGAAGGAGCCTTTATTCATTTATGATACGATTTTTCCTGTCACATGACAAGGACGAAAACTAGGCGAGCTAGGTTTAACTAGGTTTTAGGTCACGGCGCGGCGGCTCCAACGTTTACGTCTATTTTTCCGCCCACAGGTAGTCTTGGGGGATTTCCTAGTATAATCCGCATTTGCCTGTTTTTCTGCATTATAGATTTCCAGTCCAAAAAGACATTGTGCGAAAAACTAAAGTTTATTTGAAAAAAAAAAAAACTTTTCCCTCGATTCGAGCTCTACATCGATTCATTGGGATATTCAAGGCTGACATTTTAAGAATATCTATGAATAATATTACCATGAATTTCTCACATAATATATCTGGAAACTATGTTTTCGATCTTGTAGTTGTTTTTGTGAATGAAATCGGAAGTTTTGACGTTTTAGAGTCAGAATTCAACTTCCAAGATATTCTCCTTGGCACAGGTTTGTAGCAGAGCAGATGACGCTGGAAGCTGATCCAAAATCGAAGACTCTAAATTCTAATACCAGAAATCTCGTAGTCATCGGGAACTTCAAGCTTTGGATACCAACGTAGGTACCTATAATCAGCCTATAATGTTCCCACTGCTGGGACTCAGGCCTCCTCTCTTTGAGAGGGAATGGGCTGTAATCCACCACGCGGGCCCAGTGCGGGTTGGTAGATGTCACATGTCTTCGAATTTTTGGTTCTAGGACATGCCGGTTTCCTCACGATGTTTTCCTTCACCGTTTTGAGAGCAGTGGTGATGAAATTATTTATTCGTAAGTCGGGGCCGATACCACTGCGCCACCACTGCTCCTCATCATGCATCATGCATGTAGGTACCTATAATTAGTCATATTACTTAAATAAATTATATTGTCCTGCTTCTAGGTGAAGGTACCTACTTATTGCAGTAGGTAGTTTGGCTAATTTCCGTCCATACATTTTTAAACAGCAAAGTCAATCTTAATTCCTAATAACACATTAAGTATTATGTATAGGAACGAAATTGAGAAGGCTTCTTGTTTCTTTTACAAAGACACGTGGTAAACCGGTTTAGTAATGTTTAACACTCCTCTGCAAGATTGTAGCCTGATCGACACTACTTTTATCCTCAAGTGATTCTGATACAATACAGTTTGTTTCCTCCTTTTTTTTCGCTGAAAGACTACGTCAGAAGCTTACACAGGGTACCTACTACAGTTATTCAGTTTAATTGACCTGTTCTTTATTGTTTTTTTTTTAATTTAATTTAATATTTGAATTGCTTTTGTCTTTTTATTACGGACGCTTTCAACGTTCTGCATCGTTCTCACATGCATAATTTCAACATTTTCAATATGAACGATGTAACCAATATTTTGTAACCATATTTTGATTTAAAAGAGTGTCCATGGAGTTTCTTGCCCGTTCTTCTCCATAGGTACCTACTACGCTTTGGAATGGGTAACTAGCTTCATCTTTCTGACTGACCGACCCCTTGACAATTCAAAAGTGCCTGTAATTGGTTTATTTGAAATAAATGCTTTGATTTTTGAGTTTGAGTTTTGAGTTAAACTCTTTACTCTTTATGCTCTAAGTACTGAGTTTAGTTACCAAACGGAGGCAGACAAGTCAAGGGCCATAAAAAAACTATAACAGGCAGCGAAGTTGGGATACCTGCTCGACCGTTTTATTTAAAGACAGTATACAAGAAACTTGAAACTCAACTGGTATTTTGGGACTTCAACACACCAACTAATAATAATTATATGTATAAATAACTGGGTTAGGTATAATACTTATATATTTTTACAACGAACATTTTAATAGGAACGTTCTTAAGTTGAAAAAAAAAACATTGCTATAGGATTCAGAGTGAAATCTGGACCATATTAGGTATGAAACTCGCTCAAACTCAAAGTCAAAGCATTTATTTCAAATAAACCAATTACAGGCACTTTGAATTGTCAAGGGGTCAGTCAATCAGAAAAATGAAGTTAGTTGCCCATTCCAAAGCGTAGTAGGTGCCTATGGAGAAGAACGGGCAAGAAATTCCATGGACACTTTTTTAAATCAACATATAACGCTGACAGCTCTTCCATGTACTAGGTAATTAAAATAAAATAATGCCAGAGAGCAACAGCAGACAGAAAACGAATAAACTTTAGTCTAGAATTTTATCATTAAAAAATAAGGACAAACAATAAGGTCAATTTTCGATTACTGATGCGTTTATGAAGTCAACGAGGAGTCAACTAGCTATTGTTTGCGATTGTCATTGAAGACCAGCATAGCTATTCACAGCCATTCGATACGCTTCTGCGCCGAATCGAACATCAATCAATATTTTCGAAGGAGTCCTCTAAACGCTGTTCACAATTCCGAAACCCGAAAACTTTCACAGTTAGAGGTCCCCAAACCTTTTTTTCTCGTAGATCACTTGCCATGTTTTTCGGTTTTGGGTAGACCCCACCTTATATTGCATTTTGTGCAAATTCATCAACTTCAAATGTGGTTTTGACTGATTTGTAACTGTGAGGTGTAGAGCGAAAAAATAATTAAAAAATACACGTTGAGTACATAATGAATTTGCGAATGTCTGAGACAAGAATGGACAGGACATTCTACTACGCGTACGCGGGTAGGTAACATATGATGATATCTGGTATCATTATGTGTAAGTTTCTACAAGTTCAAAGTGTATTACGACCACAAAGCGAATATCCTACTCACTTACACAATTTTATGAGATACAGGGTGACAGGGACAACGGCGCGCGATGCATAACCTGTTACTCTTGGTTCAGTACATGATTCTAAACCCCGAAAATGTTAACGCTGGGAGGGGTGTTTAGACATACATAACATCACGCCTGTATTCTTCGAAGGGTTAGGCAGAGGTGTACCTATAGCACACCCACATTTCGCCAGTTATGTTTTAAGTGTCATGTAGGTAATAGGGGGCGAGCCTGTTGCCATCACGGCACAAATCCAGACTCCGGGCTGCTACCGAGAAATTCCAGATGGAAAAACCCGATAACACTTTGCCTGACCCGGGAATGGAACCCAGGACCTCATGCTCAGCAGTAGCGCTTGCGACCACTAGACCAACGAGGCAGTCAAATATTTTAGAATCATGGTGTTTAGAATCATGTCTGAATCAATGGTAACAGGTTGCGCGTCGATGTCCCTGCCACCTTGTACACTAATTCGCTACTAATATTATAAAATTGAGAAGATAATTTTGTTTACAAAACCTACGAGAGAACCTACGGTAGTACTATCGTCATCGGGTCGTTTGTTAATTTTTCAGGTAAAAACTAAGCAATAAATCATCTGTGTATGTGGGTTATTCCATTAATATTATTATATTAAAAACCTGTGAAGTCCCACTGCAAAGGCCTCCCTCTTTCCACTTCTCTCTGTTTATAGCTGCTAAGGACCAGTTCTTGTTGAAAGAGTGCAGCTCATCCCGCCATCTCCGTCTGGGTCTGCCGCGATGTCACTTGCCATTACGAGGGACCTGTTGGGTCGTAACTTTGGCCCATTGGTCTTCTGACATGCGGCAGATGAGTCCAGCCCAATTCTATTTTAGCATGGCAGCTTTCCAAGTGACATCAGTTATCTTTGTGGTGGAACGGATGGTCGTATTTCTAACCAGGTCTGTTAGTTTGATACCCAGAATACTCCGTTCCATAGCCCTCTATTAAAGCCACGACCTGCTTAATTGCGATCCACTATCGTACATCCCCGTATACATCTCACGGACCCCAATTTTTTTTTTTCACTCACTTGGACCCCTTATGCTAATAGGTCGTCGTCGACCCTTGGGGGTCGATATAGACCACTTTGGGTATCATTGGTTTAAACCAAATAGACGACCACTATTCTTCCGACGGCTTCCGACGGCAAATCAGGTGATCGAAAATGATGATCGGAAATGTGTCATTTTCGACTCGGAAACCCGTCGAATGGTTGTCAATAGCTATGCTGAATAGGTACGACATACCGCCAGGAGACAGACAAATTAATTACAATATATTTTTAGTACGAAAAGAAAGTTTTGCATGTTTAGGTGTTTACGTTACGACCAATAATGACTTGGCAAAAGTTTACGCAATCTTCGCGATTTCTAACGTTTTTGCTGCTCTAGCGTTTTGTGGCAGAAAAACAGGCCTAGCAGATAAATATGTCGTGCTGGTCGTGCATGTTATTACTGGCAGCCATTATTATAATCTGTGGCCAGTACCACTCTCAGCCTCATCACTACAATGGTATTGTGATTGTGACCTATTAAAATTGTTGTACGAGTATTACCTTCCTATTGACATTCACGTTGAATAATGTCAGATGTCGACTCTCTAGGCCCCAAGTCTAATTTTGGCCTCAAATTAAATGTGTGAATCTCAAGTGATCACAAAAGTTAAAATGGTTTTTATTAAATAAATCTGTCTGTCAGTCTGTAAGGATCGCTTTTAGCGTTAAGACCACCCATTGTGTCACCTTAAGTAAAATTTCTACATTTATATCTGTAATTTTTATGGTGTACAAATAAAGAGTATTCTATTACATTACTATTCTACTATTCTGTTTACATTGAATTCCTTAAATTTTTGAATGATGAAACTTTTCTTTAGATAGATATACTAAGAACGACCAACATTTTATTTATTCATCCGAGTAAGGAAGTAGAAACCTATTCAATTAATGAATCAAATCAAACGCATTGATATCATTTGCATTTCAAATAAGAAAGAGCCAAACGCCATTGTGATAGCTATGAAAGTGTTTCAAACGTAAGTAGGTATGACCGTTTAAGGTCCACTTGCATGAAAAACTTAACTCGGAGTTAGTTTGCTAACACGAGGTTAAATTGACAATATTGTATGACAAACTGTCAATTTAACTTCGTGTTAGCAACTAACTCTGAGTTACGTTTTTCATGCCAGTGGCCCTAAGTCTTTTATCAAAGTTGGTTGGTTAACCATGAAGAGGTAATCTGATAGCAAATTCATGAATTAAAGTCACTCTATTTGGTTGTTAACTGCAGTTTCAGGACTTAAAATATGTCGCTGATGTACCTCTGCCTATTGATATTGTGAATGAAAACTTTTGTAATTGTTATTATAATATGAGTCGAGTATGTTTACTTACCTCTTTTTCTTATCCTTCATGTTGGAATTATATTCACTTATAACAAAACTCTTAAGTATAAATTAATACTGTTCAAAAAATTTTTTTCAATTGTTCACTTAGTATTGAAAAATGCTAGTAAAAATAGTTAGTGTCTCGTAACGAACATGTTGGATTTACGTTTACAGGATAGCACCAAAAAGGCCGGTTTGTTTTGTGGTCTCGTGAGAATACTTCAAAACATTGTGAATGAAGCGATCGATAGTGCGTGTGTAGGTCGAGAAGCGGAGGCGGTGTGGGCGCGACGACCGACGACTAGTAGCGGGCGAAGCGCCGACCGACTGAAGTGAGCGGGCTCAGTACAGTGCCTCGTGGTGCCCTCCACAGTGCCGAGCGCACCACGAGCCCGCCTCAGCGCGCCGCCAATTACGTCAACATCAATCAATGAACTTCGCAATCCTTCAACACATGCCGCACTGTCAACGTGCCCATAAGCTCAAAAGTTCCATGTATTGTGAACTGAAGGCCAAACCCCCGCGTAAACGCACATTCAGTGCAGATAAAACTGATAACGAGTACGACACGTGAGATTTGCTTGTTTATTTAGATTATCCAATACTAGTAGTATTGAACACAGAGCTTTGATTACCCCCACTGTTTGATCTCAAATATTTATCTAGCGGTCATTAGATAAATATAGGTACTTAAACATACTTAATTGCTAATTGTAGTGCGTATTCTAAGCATTGAAAAATGCTGTGTATGATTAGCAAGTCGTTTATTGTACGGTTTGTAGATTTCCGTGTTTCAGCTGTCTACTGCAGTCGTTAGGTACATAGGTATGGGATATTTGTAACGAAAACAAACAGCATAAATTATGATACTATCTAGTGAAAGTATGTACATAATAGGTACCTAAGCTTTGAACTAAATAATGCTTGCATATGGTAAATAATACCTAATCTTTCAACTAAATAATGCTTGCCTAAGGTAAATAATACCTAATCTTTCAACTAAATAATATTTAAATAAGTTCATTATCCAAATTGATTTACCTACAGCACAAGCTGCTCCAAAAGATAACTATTTTATTTATTTATTTTTTCAGGACCACGGCTTTGCTCTATGTTTCAGGATGTTGTTAGCGACATCTTGAAAGACATAAGCGGAAGTTTCAGCGCGCGTCTGTCTGAGCGGGTTCAGTACCTAAGTACGAGACAGTCTCTTTTGAGTTCCTCATCGTTCCGGCAGATGTCATGACTGCCATTAATAAAAACCACTGTTTCGTCTGGGTTACAACACCTACAACTTAGACAAAGTATATGAAGCTCTCTGAGATGTTTGACCCCTAAAATACGCGTGGGTAAGGTATCCCAAAAAAATATATTAACAAGTCTTGCACTATATGGGACCAAAAATTAAACCCTGTGGCAGTCCTTGTGCGAAATAACAACAGGCAATCCAATCACTTGACATTATACAACAGGCAACAGATTAATTTCAATAATATCTATCTATATTATTTCAGGAACTAAGGAGTTTTCTTGTTTTTGCTACGCTAATTATTTTGTCAGGGTTAGTTTGTGAAGCCCACTCAGTCAAAATAAGAAATTCTAAGGAAGTTATATTAGCCTTAATTGAAGTTTTTTGGCAAAGATTAACAAATCTGTCTCAGAAATTAGCCAGTAGGTCTAATCAACTGGTACTGCACCTTTGTCAAAATTGTCACCCGGCCGACAGACACCTTACTTAATGCAATCTTTGCCTTGTAAGTCAACACCGTATACTATACGATAAGGTACCCTTTGGCTGCGGAAATAAATTCAATGATATATTTTTTGCCTCAGCATAACGAGGAAATGTTTGTTTTAGCATTAGATAAACGAGTTAACTTACCTATTTACACATTTATTTCCGTATAACCGTAATCCTGTCGAGTTTCACAACCTATCTAGGTAGATTGAGATTTAGATACCTAGGTACCGTACCTACACCGTGTTCAACAAATCAGATATCTGTTATTCATGCGGGCACTTTACATTAAAGCGGCAACCACTCCATGAATTGTAGGTACTGTAGCGCTCGAAGTCACGTTGTTTTTAATTTATTTTAGCTTCAGTAGCCATTCAATTCTGGGTGCACTTAGTAATAAGGATAATATAAAATTACCTACTTATTTAACAAAAATGTAGGTAGGTACCTATACTTATGAAGCAAATTTTCCTGCACTAAAATTAACTTTGTATTTAGGTATTCGGAACTCATTTACATTGGTAGGTATCTACTGGTTATGAATGAATTGTGAATTGTTTTTTTATGTGATCTATGCTAAACATAACATCACGCCTGTATTTCCCGAAGGCGTACGTAGAGGTGTAGGTAGGTATGTATAGTAAGTAAGTAGGTTCACCCACATTTCGCCAGTAGGTAATAATTTAGGTCACATGTAATTCGAGGCGAGCCTATTGCCATACTGACTCCAGGCTGTTATATATATTTTGTTGGTGAAATCTTTGTTACTATGCTGAGGTCGAACTCAGTGTTTCCTACGCTTAGCAGACGTAGGTAATCACGACCACTAGAGACCAACGCGACAGACTAAAGAAATGGCTGGTTTAATCGTTGTCTGGTTGAGTTCAACGATCAGCATCTGTTGTTTTAATATGATCGTCAGCGCTAAGGACAATTTCGAAATTAATCAACCAACGTCCTTTAATAAGCGTCAATCTTCATGCTTCGTTGGAGTGACTATTAATAACTCAAGTATGGGCTGGGTATTTTGGCGATACGGTCATAGAGTTTTTACATCAATATAATCCGGTAAATCCACTTTTTTTCAGTTTATCGCTTCTCGACTAAATCGAGAGCACGTGTTTTAGACTTCAATTCAATCATAGATCTACGACTAACAATATGCTGCGACTGCGAAACTCACGTGCACCGAGTGTAAATGTACGGACACGGACACGGGATACCTAGCTATACTTAATAAAAACAATAAACATAAGTACATACATATTATATGTATAGGTATGTAGTCGTATCTACGTAATAATTTTATCAGATGATGAAGATAGTTTATATTATTGACAAGTAATAAGCTGTAGCGTATAGAGATTTCTTTAGAAAAAGTCACGGATGGCGGTGCTCAGGAACAAACATAGGACGGACTGAACTATATTGTACGTCCACCGTCCTTATACATATTTTGACCTGACTACTATTACGATGAGACAGGGTCATTGGAAAGCTCTTTTCATTAAAATGGTGCCTACTAGGTTTAGCAGTCAGGTTACTAATTGCTGAAACGAAAACCTGAGTAAAATGCAATTTCGTGTGATTTCATATCTACAGGTAGGTCTTGTTATCTTGTGGAACATTTATTTTCAGGATTTGATCCTTACCCTTAGACTCTTACCAGCAAGGTAAGTATTATCGCTAGGTTAATCAGGAACAGGGTGTTTTTTTCGCATCATTTTGTTTTACCTATTGTACAATCATTATGCAATCTAATCGGTACCTTCAAAGATATTGACAACATTGAAGATTGCATAGGTAATATCAGAATCAAATTGCTTAATAGGTATTTTTCATAAAATTAATATTTTTGATTTCGATGAGATTTTAGGTACCTATCAATAATGAATCAGCGAAAGATTCCGTGTATCATGAAGATGTCGTCAATGCACCTACAGCAACTTTGAGATAAGATAATTAAGCTTGTCTTGTGTTTATTTCGACGATGGACATAAATGTGATGCAAAAAACAAATTGATTACATAAGAGTAGAAAAAATAGCGCCCATTCTACCTGCAACCCCACGGTACAATATCAACAACTTTGTGAATTGGCTTGAAATAACTTGAGTAGGGCTTTATTTATATTTTCGTGCCGTTGTTTTTCCTGAATTTATAAATTTATGAATGGTCATGGACTATAATTAAACATTTACGCAATATTTTCAAAGCTACCTAAGTATTTAAATCACGTTAAATTAAAATTATGTTTATTGTGAAGTGTTGAGTAAACCTTTTATTGAAATTATGATAAATTTTCAAGAAGTCCATATTTGTTTAGGTTCAGTAGGTACTTGATGGGTGTTTATAGTTATTTATACAGTAGCATCATGATGACCTCGTGACTCACAACCACCTTGACAATGACTGATATGTAAACCATTGCGTGTTCAAATTCATAGTGCGTTCGATTTAATTATAGTGATCAAACATACACTATTTAAATAGGTTACATTCTCATTAAGGCTAGGCTAGGGCTAATATTATCGTACCACGTAGTCACGTCTATTTTGATCTACCCAGGTACCTACCTTAAACTTGTAATCGCGTATCTACTACGAATCTGCGAAACGCTCGACTCAGCAGATATTTAGCTAATCAGTGTCTAGATAGGTAGGTAGGTACTTACTTCATAATTACTGCATTTTCTTTTGCAAATTGCACCTATGACTGGCTATCACCTACAACTAAGTCTGTTTTCTCAGCTTAGTGTCGTTGTGTCATCCATCAGTTATTAATCAACTCAGCCTTTCGTAGTGTGCAACTGAAGATAGGGCGCTTCTAGGTGCTTGTGGAGAATAAACAAAGTTTC
Source organism: Griposia aprilina (assembly GCA_916610205.1). Taxonomy (NCBI): domain Eukaryota; kingdom Metazoa; phylum Arthropoda; class Insecta; order Lepidoptera; family Noctuidae; genus Griposia; species Griposia aprilina. The sequence continues at coordinate 10,670,789 of OU744294.1, read as the reverse complement.
TGTCTTCCTTTCAGGTAAATCCCAGAAATCTGAAGTTTTGCGAGAAAATGTTATTGACACTTTAGTTGCCTAGGTTTAATTATAGATACTGTTTACGCAGGCCTATGTAAAAATTATACTTGTTTAAACAAGTTTGTGTTTAATTTATTTATAACCAGCAGGAGGTAGCCACTCCTGTGTGACGTTAGCTACGTATTTTATTGACTTGTGTACTGACTGTTATTCATATTTTGTAAATAATTATTGTTACTACTTACATACGTTGTATTAATAATACTGACGTAGGAATTCAACTTTTTGTTATTGTTTAAGGCGCTGACTCCTTTGATTAATAATACAATGTTATAATGCAACAATTACTGTAGGTAATCGATATTGTGACTCGAAATTGTGTCAGACGATTGTTATGGATATTTTGGAAACATGTCTCAGTATTTTAAATTTGTTTGGACCCAATATCTAGAGGTTGTATGTGAAAATAAATACACTATTAACTATGTCATTAAAGGGGAAATTTGTTGAATCAGTGATTACGCTTCAGTATCCGTTACAACAATGTAGGTCTTACGGTTGTGCACCACCGGCCTATGAATGTGAGTCGAGGACGTGTTAATTGGAAGCGACCGTATGACCCGCTACACTTCCTCAAATTCGATGGGGTAAACAAATGCACCAGATGTGTGTCATCTGTCGGTTATTACCGTCCCTATAAAACATGAGCATGCTCTCGGAGACGGATACAAAGGGATTAGCCACCGTTGCTTCAGCTCAAAGCGTACGTCGTTCTTGTCAAAAAATCACTACCATTTATCTAAACATCATGTTCAGTTTCAAGTTATTGTGTTTAACAGTATTCGTTTTCTTCATGTTTGTTGACTCAAAGCCTCTAGAGGAATCGAAGAGTGTAACATCTAAAGTAGATTACGGCGAGGTGATGGAAGGGGCAGAGTCCCAGAATCCATTCCTACCACGATTTGCAATGAGAAAGCTTAGAGAGCGCAGTGAGAAAGCAAATGCTCAGAGGAGGAATTATCAGGGTCGAAGAATGAATCCACCACAATCACTTCCATGCCATCATAGATATTATTGAGTGAGTAGATTTCTAATATAAATTTTATAATAGCATATATTTTGCTCACTGGCTTAGCGCTACAGTTCAGCACGAGTTTTTGGGTTGTCTATAGAAACAAAATACCTACGTTTTTAGCAAGAACGGTAGGCTAGTGCGCTAACAATCAGGTGGACGTGGAATTCAAATACAGAACATGTCTTTGACGGCTGTACCTAAGGGCCAATTTTTCAATAGTTATAATACCTTTTATCTGAAGAATAAACATGGCGGTTGACATATTTTCTTTACAAAAGTTATGAAACCTCAATTGATATTTCTTAGAGTAAAGTTACCTACGTATAGGATCGTAGCAGGTGGCAATTTGTAGTTTCTGCCTTCCTCCAGAAGGGTTGGTTGAGTTTGTGAATATATGTAGGTATGTACCTACATACTTGTCTGAAGATTGGAAGATCGGCCCTTATGCTATTATTTTCACTTGTTCGGATATTTTTTTTGGAATTTCCGGTATTTGAGCAATATATTTACAAATGAAATTTGTGTTGCCACACACCTTTCTTTGACCTCGATCTTCTATAATATAAGACGAGCTAACTAGAAAAATTTCACATTGAAGCTTGTGTCGCCGCGTTATCAAGTAAACATTTTTAATTACTTTTTCAGAAAAAATGAAGCCGAATATAATATTATTATTAATAGTGGGGATTGTCAGTGTGATTGCAAATCCTGTTTCAAAACCAGACAATTTGAGTAATGATATGGAACCACCATTGTCAGAAACAAGTGAGTTACAAGTGAAGCTAGAAGTAGAAGACACAACATTAAACAAAAGTGATCCGGAACCAATCAAGGTGGAAGTAATAAGTGAAGAATTTTTGCCCGAACCCGACACTGTCGGAGAAGTCACTAAATTTGGTGACGGAGAAGTTGATATAGTGATTGAAGAAAGTGTAACTCCTATAGAAGAAGTGATTCCCGATGCACAGAATGAAATCAACATCGACAATGATGATTATCTTTCTCCGGGTGATCAACTAATTGATAATATTCTAGCGGATAGGATTAAAGACGAAATAATGGAAACTGCCGCAGGATTTGCACCACCTCCGTTTTTAAGAAAGCGTCACCATCAACCGGCACGACGTCGCTTTGCCATTCGCAGAAAATTTCAGGGATATCCATATGCACCGTACAGGAGACTTCCATTCTATAATCCCTACTACAGATTTTATCGTCCTAGCTCTCTAAGATTTTATTAATATACCTACCTATGTCATATTATTCTTTAATTTATTTAACTTATTCTAATTTAAACTAAATGTATTGTTCTATGATGTGTCCAAAATAAAACGCATGTAAATAGTAATTGATTTTTCATTTATTTCTAAAAATCTATAAGCACTTTGGCCTTACCAACAAATTCATTTTAATATCATTATATTAATTTATCTATTTACATTTATTGTTAATTCGCATTCTATAATTGCATCACTTAAATTAGGAAAAACATTGTACACTAAATTGTATTTTACTCATGGCAGTTGCGTTAAGTGGTTCCTCCGTTAACAACAATACATGGACTTAAGAATCATCTTTTTACATTATACATGTAAAATATGACACAAATATGATATTCGATTACTAAAATATATATGAATCACATAATATTTCCTTACACATAAAAAAATATACGACAAGATTAAAAGTAAGAATCAGTAAGTAGTTTACATAGAGAGAAAATTACGAATAAATTACTTGGTAAATAAATATCCTTTGATAAAATTACACAAGGAATCATAAATGAGTTATATTTCAAACAATATACGAGAATTGTTCACGATTTCGTTCGTACGCGGCGCAAAATCTCGGCATCTCGCACTGGGTGTGGGCGCTGGCACTCATTTGCCCGGGCCCACGAGCGCCTCGTCCATGAGCTCATCGTCGGTGATGCAGGGCGAGTTGGAGTGCGGCGAGGGCGCCACGAGCGGCGACGGCGCGGGGCTCTTGGCCAGCTGCAGCGCCAGCGCCGGCGACGACGGGTACACCGGGCGCACGGCCACCATGCCCGACACCTTGCTGCCCGACGACGACGAGAAGTCCAGCAGCATCTCCGCGGCCTCCTGCGGCGTCGTGGCCCCGCTGCGCGCCACCGCGCCGCTCGCCGGGGGCTTCATGCACGAGTCGGCGCCCTTCCTGTCTTCCGAACTGCCCTTAGGAGCGGCAAACCCTTTCGCCATTTCCGTTTTGAAATCCAAGGGCAGTATAGGAAATGACGACGGAAAGCCGTCTTTTGAGTCATCTTTATTTCTCACTGGGCTTCCCCCCTTTGATATACTGTCAGCCATAGCTTTAGAAAATTCTAGGGGCCGGTCCGACTGATCGTTTTTGCCGGGAGGTATTGTCTTGGGGCTCATGCTGCCCATATTGAGTAGTGGTTTCGGCACGTTCAAAGGATACGCTGACTTTTGAAGGGAGTCGGCAGTTCTGGCACCTGGATTATCGAAGTGTGGAAACTGGTATTTGCTTTGATCTAGCGAGCGAGCAAAATCGTTAACTAAAGATCGTTGATCGTACTGCGCTGCAGGACTGTTCTTATCTGGAGTGTTTTGATTTTTCAATTTTGGTATTTGAAACTTACTAGTATCGAGAGGCTTGATCAACCCTTCTACGAGAAAATTTGATTCCTTGGAAGTTTTAAACCTTTCTCCATCTATTTCGTCCCTCGAGCCGCTAGGGCTAGAATGTCGTTCAGATTTAGAAGAAAAAATAGATTTCTCTGAATTAGTCATAAGTTTGGTTCTAGCTTTTTCTCGTTCCCTGTCTCTGATTATTTTAGCGAGGTCCGTGCTGCTGCTTTTAGGGGAACCAGAACTGGATTTAGAACCAGACTTTGATAAGTTGATACCTGCACTACTAGTGCTCGACGATTTTGAATAAGGCACTTTGGACATGTTGGGGTTGCCAGACCCAGAGGAATCCGAAGGGCTCATGTTAGCTTTCGGTGGTGTTGATCCCGTAGTGACGCTACCGGATTTAGAAGATTGCATTGCTTGCGTCTTTTTAGAAGCGGGTCCACTTATGACCCCTGGCTTTAAACCTGTGTGCGTTTTGGGAGAGCCCTGACTCGGGGGAGTGAGTTGGGGCGACGATTGTTTCGAACTAGAACTACTGTAGTTTAATTTGGAGCTACTGCTCGAAGAATCTTTCGTTCTAGTTTTATTGATTGTTATCTTCATACCGTCGGAGCTCGGCTTCACCATATACTCTTGATTTTTGCTATCGTTAAGTTTTCCACTACTGCCGGGCGTACTTGTTTTGGGATCTGAAAACTTGGCACTACTGGAAGAGCTACTAGATTTTGCACTTATCTCAGAATCTGTGCCACAGTGCTGGGCAGACTTGAGCTTATCTATCACAGCACTGAGGGAACCTTTCCTATTGCGAGCCTGGCTCGGAGCATTTGATTTATTTACTTCAATATTAGGTGGGGAGATTAAAGGCTCCGTTACGGGACTATCACAGGACACGGGGGTAATTTCTAACTGTTTCAATTTGATTGGGTTTTTTAATTTAGGGCTACTCCTATCGGAACTAGAAAAAGATAAACCGGAATGTTTCTTTTCTTTATCCCTCGATGTCACCGAGCTAGAGCCGTAACTGTCTTTGGATATCTTTTTTGTGAGGTCATACCCTGTTGTACCAGATTTCCCTGAAGGCGACCCGCTGGTCGCAGATTTTAATGCTGACATGCTTGGCTTTCCCGACCCCGAAGAACTGTGCTTAGGGGACGAGATGCTGTGGTTTTTTGGACTCGAGTAACCAGGTAAATGTTTAGGGCTATTTTGAACTGGAGAATGTCTGGGGCTGCTGTGGTGACTAGATGTCCCCGACGCCTTTCCCAAACCCTTCACAGTGGTAGGGTTCGGCGACTTAGTTATCGAAACGGATCTGCCGTGCGTAGGGCTTGGACTAAATTTTCGAATAAGAGAGTTTGGGGAAGTCGCACGTAAAGGGGAGCCATCCGTGGGCTTGATGCTAACCGAAACTGGCTTAGTGAGCGGGTCTTGTTTGGGCGGCACTTTCTCCGGCGGGCCCATGGAGTCGTCTCTCCTGCGCTTCTTCTTCTTTTCCTTGCTGCGCTCCTCCCCCGACCTGCTCGACTTCTTCTCGGATCTGATACGATCGTCGAGCGTTTTCATTTGTGATGATGTGATCGGCGTTATTGTTATGGAGCTGGGCAGAGCGGCTGGTGCGGCCGCAGTGATGGGGATTATCTCAATGCCGGGCCGCCTGTCCAGGCATAACATGGAGGTTATACTGGAGCCGGAGCCAGCGTTGGGTGTGCTCGGTGTGCTACCTATAGGAGTTATGCTTACCGAAGACGCCATATAAGACTTCCCTTCGGTTAAGTCCAAGAGGAGGGAAGACGCGCTTCTATTTGTGCGTAATTCGGAATCTTTGCTTTTAAGTTTTTGCCTTTTGTGATCAGACTTGTGAAAAGAATTCCTGTAAAGAATAAAGTACTGTGTAACATTAATCTGTTGAGAGATTTGTTGTAAGATGAAAGAGTAGTGGGTACAAACCGGATTATGTCCTCAACGTCTCCATCGTTTGAGTTGTCCATATCGGAGGAGGTTCTGTTGTCTGGTACTCCGAGCGCGTCTGTCGCGTCCATCGCTGACAGCTCCATGTCTGACGTGAACTCATTTTGTGACACTGAAGACTCCCGACCCTCAATGTCCTCATTTGTTGAGTTACTATTGATAGTATTCTCATCTTCGTTAACATATTCATCTGAATTGTCACTCTCACTATCAGAGTCCATCATTTCGGCGATCCCTGATGGTTTCCCTTTTTTCTGAGTGGCCCAGACATCGTCGGATTTTCTTTTTTTTGATTTTCGTTCTTCTGTTTGTGGTTTAATGTCGTTGGCGCCAGGGTCCTGGCACATTACAGACAGGTGATGTTGCTGCTCTGACAGGTAGGCCCCTGTAGACAACATGAGTAACTATTCAATCTTTGGTAGAAGTACACATACATTATATATTTAAGTTAGTGCCAATATAAACTCATTAGAGTTGTACCGTGCACCAAAGTCATCGACTACATAATTTAGAGCATTAAAACCACTTAAGCAAGGTACTTAGTAAGAGAAATTAATGATGGAAAAACCCAATTCCACTTTGCCCGAACTGGGAGTCTAACCCGTCCTGGGTTAGACTCAGCTTGCAGCCACTAGACCAACGTAACAAATTATAAAACTGTTTTGAACAGTACGGTTGTAATCCTAAGTGTAGTAATGCTTACCGCCCTGGTGTGGATGGTTGACGCTGGAGGGGTACATGGCGCGCGAGGTCATCGACCCCGGCTCGTGCTTCAAGTGGTCACCGCCGGGGTCGAGGCCTCCCAGTCCGCAGCTAAAATTTGGCTCCAGAGCCGAGTACCCGCCGTTTAACTGCTTACTGGCTGCTTCCCGCTCCCAGATCTTTATGAGGGACCTATGGAGAACGGGATATATTGCAGATAATTATGACATGCGTATTTAAATTTATTGCAAATTTTAGTGTATACTATAGATAAGCCAGAGCTGCTAGGCAGTTTAGAATTAGTACACTGCAAAATAATTCGTAAACCTTGCTTGTTACGCTCATTCCAAGTGCCGTACAGGTAGAATTTGTTTCTAATCCTTGCCAGAAGAAGTTTTAATAAACTGTCTAGTGAACATGATTTGGATATATTATATACTAGTGTTTCTCGACTTAAACATGTGTTAGTGAAAAACTTCTTGCGGGAAAAGTGAAAAAGAAACTGAAACGTTTATTGGTTTGTATAAATCGGTTGTGATTTTGTTAATTTATGTTATAGGTATTTTGGACCGACTTTTTTCGTATTAGTTATCAGCGGAGACTTGTAAATGGCCTATAATTTCGTATTTTTAAAGAATACTGTAATTATCGCACAGAATGCATAAAATTAAAATATTTCGCTTGAATGCAGAATGGTGGTACGTAAGACGGACTTAATGCTCTCGTGGGGTGTGTCTCACCTGAGTGTTATAGGTATGGAGTGCGTCTTCTGCAGCACCCTGGTGATGTACTCGTCGATGTGCTCGGCGGGCGCGCTGTGCAGCGTGTACAGCGTGGCGCGCGGCGCGCCCGGCTCGCTGAGCTCGAGCTCCACGGTGGCCATGCTCTCGTCGACCGGGTGCTCCAGCGAGATCGAGATGTGCTGCCACGACAGAGCGCTCACCTCGAACATCAACACGCTCTCCAACTCAATGACTGTGGAACAAACGACGAAAATAAAAATATTAAAAAAAATAAAAACTATTTCCCTTCTGAAAGTGTATTCAGTTATCACATGCAATAATTATAATGATACGAGGGCGGGTCAATAAGTCCGTGACTTTTGGAATAAAACACAGATTTTTTGATAAAAAAATAATTTTATTTTTCAACGTAGTCTCCCTTGAGCTCTATACACTTTGTCCAACGCTTCTCCAATTTTTTTATCCCTTCCAAAAAAAATGATTTGTCGAGGTCCTCAAAATAGGCCTTTGTTTGCGAGATGACTTCATCATTGGAGTCAAATCTTTTTCCACCAAGCCATTTCTTCAGGTTTGGGAACAAGAAGTAGTCGCTCGGAGCCAAATCTGGAGAATAGGGCGGATGAGGGAGCAATTCATAGCCCAATTCATGGATTTTTGCCATGGCAACTGCACATGTGTGCACCCTTGCATTGTCTTGGTGGAAAAGAACTTTTTTCTTGGCCAAATGAGGTCGGTTTTTTTTCAAATCGTCATTGAATCGGTCCAATAAGTTGGCATAATATTCCCCATTGATTGTTCTTCCCTTTTGAAGGTAGTCAATGTGGATTATCCCGCGTGCATCCCAAAAAACAGTCGCCATAACTTTATTGGCTGACAAACCCACCTTGGCCTTCTTCGGCGCCGATTCACCCTTAGAAACCCACTGTTTTGACTGTTGTTTGGTCTCTGGTGTGTTGTGATGGATCCATGTTTCGTCCACGGTTACAAAACGGCGCAAAAACTCCTCCATATTGCGATTAAACAACGCCAAACCTTCCTGTGAAGTTGTTACACGATTGCGTTTGTGGTCGACTGTGAGCAAACGCGGCACCCATCTTGCGGAAAGCTTTCTCATGCCCAAGTGATCATTCAAAATTGAAACCACTGAGCCATGCGAGATCCCTACGGCTTCCACAATCTCTCGCACTTTCAATCTTCGGTCGGCCAACACCATATCGTGAATTTTTTCGATTGTTTCGGGTGTAGAGACCTCAACTGGGCGTCCAGGACGTTCGGCATCTTCAGTGCTTGTACGGCCACAACGAAATTCAGTAAACCACTTTTTTACCATTGAAATCGATGGTGCAGAGTCCCCATAGTATTTATCAAGCTTAGCCTTGGTCTCGGTAATGGTTTTTTTTCGCAAGAAATAATGCTTAATAAGCACACGAAATTCACTTTTTTTCATTTTCTCCTCAAATTAGTGAGTATTCTGATAAAAATAGCTGTCAAACACAAACTAACTGACGCAGCAAGTTTAAATTTTGACAGGAGTCAACTGACAGATGCCTGTTGACAGGAGCAGTGTTGCTGTTTCAGTAAAGAGGTCAGAAATTCAAAAAGTCACGGACTTATTGACCCGCCCTCGTAGTACAGTACCCAGGCGTTAAAATGACACATTGAGCTACAATAATAATAATAAGCGGCGGCACGTGCGACGGGTGAGTGAACGGGACTCTCAGAGATCATATACAACAGTAGCACACTTACACTGTTTGCACTGCGTGCGCACACAGCTGGTGATGAGCGCGTTGAAGAGCGCCTGCTGCCGCAGACACGCCAGCAGCGGCGGCACGTGCGACGGGTGAGTGAACGGGACGCTCGTCACCATGCAGCCGTCCAGCCCGCGCGTCTCGCACAGGAAGTAACACTGAGTCTGCTCGGGGAGATTCTAGAACACATCACGCATATTTATAAAAAAAAATACAAATAAAGTATTAAATGTTTTTGAAGATGACGTTTATTGCAAGCGGATTATTTGCAGCGAAAGTGTCGGTCGCAGGCAAAATGTATGATTACTTTCGCATATTTTTATGTGGTAATGTTTAGTTAACGTAAGGCGGTTCTTGGCTCGGCCAATAGTTACAGTGGGTTTTTTCTTAACTCATCATTCTACGAGCCGCTGTTACATAGCAACAGTTGAACAGCGTGTATGAAAAAGTATCCCGAGACGCGGCAATATGCTAACCGGGCATCGAAGCAATTTCCTCGCAGTTCAGCTGCAAACCATCCGCTGGAAATGTATTGTCACTAAGATTTCCTGTGCTTTAACAGTACATACAAAAATTACTTGCACCATTGGATGTGTTTAGTGTAAAATCTCAGATCTACAGTAAACCGAGGTCATACAGTTTCCTGATGAGGCAATGAGTCGAGTACATGTAACGAGATAAATATAAAATCATACAGAATGGATACATGTGGATTTTAGTTAACTTTAGTTTCTAAAAGCCTGATAAAGTTTTGTAAAATCTGCTGTAGAAGATCCGCCGTATAGATTGGCGATGCTTGAGGCGAAGATTTTAATGACCCGTCAAAAGTAAGACGATTCACATAATTAAAAAAAAATGCAAATAGTTACAAACCACAAACAGTCCTTTGCTGAGATTCAATTCAATTACTTTCCCTGGCGTGAGCTTGTTGTATGCCTGTTGGGCAACTAGTCCCAACATGGGCTTCGCATTGCCCCAGTCGCCAGACACTTCCACCTGAAATGGTATTAGAAGGTAGGATCATCGAGGCAAAGCAAGGCAAGATCTATTTAAAAAACTTAGAAATTACTTAATAGGTCAAATAATTTTTTCAAACGTTGCTTTGCTATACTTGCAGCTACAAAGTGAGGGAAGAAAATAATGGCCGAGTTAGAGCGTAGTGACGTGATTGCGGTTGCAAGAACCGAAGAAGCATTAGTTCTATCGAACTAACGCGTCTTCTATATCTATACATAATGCTATTATTATAAATTCGAAAGTAACTCTGTCTGTATGTTACCTTTTCACGCCTAAACCACTGAACGGATTTCGATAAAATTCGGAAAGGAGATACATGGCATCCTCGGGAAGGACATAAGCAATTTTTTGTCCCGGTAGCACGTTCCCGTGGGATGATTTCCGACATCCGCGTGGGCGAGGCCGCGGGCAGAAGCTAGTAAGTATTATAAATTAAAGTCGCTTTTCGTGACAGTTTGTGAGGTGACCGCGTTGTTCTTCTAAACTACGCATCGGATTTTGAGGCGTTTTCTGCATCATTTAGATAATTTATTTCGGAAGGTTCATGTCCTACACATTATTTATTGCCACACACATGTTCCCATCGTATGAACACATTTCTAAAAGAGTAAATAAAAGATGCCCAAATAAATTACTTGCACCTAGCCAGAGACTACATTTGTATAGCAGGAATTCCAATTGCATGGCCATTAAAATCTTCAACAATTTACGCCCAGACATCAGTGTTGCCCACTAATAAATTCAGAAAAACAATATTTGCTTGGCTTGTAAACAACTGTTTCTATTCAGTTAACGAATTTTTTTATTATATATTTTGACTACATTTTATCAATATTTTGTGTTTATTGACTTTTGTTTTTTTATTTTGTATTATTATTAAAAAAATTGTTGTTAACATTTGGCATTATATAATTGGCATATTTTTGTGACATTGGATTAACAATTAAGTACCTATCATTTCAAGCTAATTTATAATTATTAATGGGGATATTAATTGTACTATAATTTTAATATTTCTACACCGGCAACGGTATGTGAAACTTTTTATTAATATTAAGATCTTAATGTACCATGTACTGAGAAATAAATTACCGTATATCTTATCTTATTAAATATATTAGAATAAATCTCGTTGTTTTGTCAAGTCGTAAAAACCGTGCAAAGCAGGGGCGGATTGCCAGTTTTGACTAAGTCCGTGTTCTGTGCTCAACAGAATCATTTGTACTGTACCTTGTTCATGACAATTTTAAAAAGGTGTTTGTCCACTTACCTCTGTGGTGGCGTGTATAAGCTTGGCTAGTCCAGCGCACAGTGGGGTGGGCTGCGACAACTTGAGTGTAAAGCACGCGGGCAGCATTGCGCTATTCTGAGGCACCAGTTGAGCGTAAATAGGTCCATTCCTACATAGAGAGACGGTCGAAAATGTTTCATGGATTCGTTACTCATCTCAACTCAAAAAACCTCAAAGCATTTATTACAAATAATTTACATTCATACATTTACTTTAAAATTGTCAAGGGATGGGTCGGTCAGAAAGATGAAGCTAGTTGCCCATTCCAAACCGTAGTAGGTACCTATGGAGAAGAACGGGAAAGAAACTCCACGGTTAGGTTACAATACTCTGGCTTAGTGAGATGAGATTGATGAATGGTGGTATGAATAAGATTAAATAATTTAATGTAATCAAAAATAAGATAAATACATAAATGTATAATAATAATACTTAATAATGTAATGTTTAATTATTATTATATATTTATAATAATAATAAATAAATAAATATATAAATTTTTTTTTTTTTGGAAGTGGGTGTCGTCGCCGAGCAGTGAAAAAAATATAATTGTTTTTCTTTTCATTTATTTGTAATGTAGCAAATCTCGTAATAAATCTTTAGAACAAACGTGCACAGCTATAAGATGCATCGAATGCCTTCTATTGATGATAATGACCCTCGGGGATGGAATTTTTCAGCCAATTTTTATCTTCCCGTGTAAAGTGACGTTTATTGCAAGCACAAGTCAGCTGATAATCTTCAATTATAGAAGTAAAACATTCATTCAATTCCAACTATTAACTATTGCGTGATACAAAGTAATTTTAGAATCTTACCCCTTTCCAGGCCTCTGCCCCCCAGATATGATAGGTGACAACTGCAGCTTATTGGGCGTGGAACCTTCTAGTAGGACCGTCGCGGAGTGGCCAATGTGCGTGTGGGAAGGAACGACTAGTGAAGCAAGGCCGCTGGTTGCGGCAGGAATGCCTAGTGTTAGGAGCTCAACCGTCAGTGGATTGAGTCCCTTGTCTTTGTCTAACAGTTCATAAGGAGACACGAAGTAAGTGAGACGCATTGCGTGACCTGGAATAAATGGTTTTTATGTTATTTCTTATTGGAAAAAGACTTACTTTGACTTACTTTGTGTATACTCTGTAATGGGTCTTAAAACACATTTGTAAATGATGATTGATGAATCATCCGACTTGGATGATAATTATAATTATAATCACTCACATTTGTAAACATTTAGCATTAGATTAAGTACATACCTCCTCTTCGCTTTTGCAAGAAGCCAATAGGACTTTTGTGGACTTGTGCAGACAGATCTTTGATAAAACTCTGGAGTTGCCTCATTGTACATAAGTCTTCTTCTAAGCTCTGTAGAGCACTAAATGCTTTACATTTTACCTGCAAAATGAAACAAACAAAACCATTATAAGAATGTGATATAAATCAAAAATGTAAAAATAAAAAAATTAAATAAAAAAATTCAAAAGCACAGACCACAGGGTACATCGAGTCAGCACTGCCTAGGCGGTGTTGACTTAGCGCAGAGTCTCTGGGCAGATTGAGAAATGAGTCAGGAGAAAAGAAAATTGAGGCAACACTGCCCGTGCAGTGTCCCTTGCACAGAGACCCTGCATAGTTTAAAAATTATTTACAGCACAACAAGTCGACACTGCCCTGGTATTGCTGACTCTACACACCCTGCGGACTTCCCCCGTAACAGGAATTGATGCGTAAGTTACTTTTTTTTCAGCGCCTAGTTGGTAAACAGCTGTTAAGCCTTCCAGCTGAGCTGTGAAATCAGCGAAATCTCCGCGAGATATACAAGATACCAGTTCTTCACAGCTTTGTTGTTCAATCTGTTAAAAAATCAAAAAGTATATATTAAAAAAAAAAAATATGTAAGTAATCCACATACAGATAATAAATTAATATAAACAGAGAGTTTGTGTTATTTTTTCCACCCAAAAGATGAATAGTCACATGGACGTTATCAAACTTACTTTTCCTTCATGATGAATTTTAACATCTTTTACTGACCCTGATGATTCAACTAATATTTCCAAGTAAAACATATCGGATGATATGAATAGATTTACTCCTGATGTTCCCACTACGAACTTGAGCCTGAAACAAATAGTCTATTTAATATGATTATAATACAATACAATAGAGGAAATTCTTTTTACTAGACAGGTAAAAGATTTGGGATTGAGCTGCTCCAATAAATTTACACGGTGAATGTTGATTTTAATTTGCTAGCTATTTTAGACATGAATATTTACTGTAAAAAGTATTATATTATTTTCATTATTGAGAATATGAGGACTATGTGGGTCATTGTTTCAGTTATATTCTTGATCTGGCAGTTTAAGTAGTTTATGCGGCCTACCCAAATGTCCTTTCTTTGGTATTGTTCGTCGAATCGTTGAGCTCCTTAAGTTCTGAGTTGAGCTGCACGGTTACTGACAAATGCGTGCACTGACTGGACAGGTCCACTTAATCTGTGTGGTTCTTTCCTCAAAAGACCATTTCAGACACCAATCTACATGGTTCTCAAACATTATGTCCGATTTTTTTATATACACATTGACATTGTTGAATTTTATATACACAATGACATGAGTATTTACTTGTAAAGTAGTATGTTATTTTAATTATTGTGAATGTGAGGATTATGTGGGTCATTGCTTTTTTTTTCGCAGTTAATTTTGATCATGATCTGGCAGATTGAGTAATTTATGTGGCCTACCCAAATGTCCTTTCTTTGGTATTGTTCGTCGAATCGTTGAGCTCCTTAAGTTCTGACTTCCTGAGTTGAGCTGCACGATTACTGACAAATGCGTGCACTGACTGGACAGGTCCACTCAATCTGTGTGGTTCTTTCCTCAAAAGACCATTTCAGATACCAATCTACATGGTCTTCACATGATCTGACCAAGATTATGTCTGGACTTTAAAAGAGACTGTGACCTCTGAGTTTGTTTCGGCCTTTCTTCTCAGAGTAGTCAGATAGGAAACGCCGACCTCATCTAGTTTAAAAATATGATTGACGTGTAAAAGTGTTTGTACAAACCTACTTACAGAAATAAAATCATTTATCATTTATTTTCAAAAAGATAACATTATAAATATAGTCATCACATAAAAATTAATCTATACCTACAGTACTGTCAAATTATTGTTTAAATATGTAATAAAACAGGATATATGAGAATTGATAAGATACAATACAATTATTACTTCATATTCAATGAATCTGCTTAGCCCAGGGGTCGGCAACCTGCGGCTCGCGAGCCACATGCGGCTCTTTGGATGTGAAGCTGCGGCTCTTTAGTTCCATATGCAAATATTATTTATATATATAAAAAGAAAACATTGAAAGATCGTTCTAAATCGACTAAAGAGGATTAGGCACCATTTCTACTTCTCAGCCACTTGTACCATGTATGTATAGATGATGTACTGTATAAATACTATATCTACTATGAGGTTAAATTATCTAATTTTGAATAAGTAGATTCTTTTTTTTTATCAAAAAACTTTATTTATGCAAGTACTATTTATTGTAGGCAAGAAAAAAAATAGTGGCTCTTTGAAAACTTTGAAATTTTGTAAATTGTAATTTTTGACTCTTCCGACTGAAAAGGTTGCCGACCCCTGGCCTAGCCTTTTCCCACCTAAGTTGGGGTCGGCTTCCAGTCTACCCGTATGCATCTGAATACCAGTATTTTGCATGGAGTGCCTAGCTGACCTCCAAAATCCAGCAACTGGGTAATGTGATACCCCTGGGTAAGAATGGTTATCAGAATTTCGGGCTTCTAATGACCCGTAACAACTGTCAAAGATTCAAGAATGACAGCCGAGAGCAACAGTTTAACGTGCTTTCCGAAGCACAGAGAGGTTCCGGTATGAAATGATCCCATTCACGGACCAACCGCGGAAAGCGTAGTTTAAACTGATTGATCAACCCGTGCGGCTGTTATTAATAAATTATTACTCTATAATGATTGATAAATAATTCCATCGTTTGTCTAATTATCATGATGATTGCTTGAAGACTGAGAGAAATATGTTAGATTTTCTTGTTCCCTCTGATTAAATCACATACCTTCAAGCAGGTTTAGTTGTAACCAAGGAGGTTGAAATAGTGATCAAAGTTTACAAACCCTAGCTGCCTAGATAGGCATTCCAGGCGCTCAATGAGGCTCTGTAAGGAGCTAACTTTAATGCAATGCTGCAAACTGTCAAGGCACTTCTTCAATATCATGCGATCTGCACTGTCGATTCCCCATCTTTTGTCCTGTAAACATTAAAAAAAATCAAAGTCATACATTATTGTCACTCAATATGCATAGTTATGTGTTGTGTGAGTGTTAATTACTCATTAATCAGGTTGTTCCTATGTTGGTGATGACTTCTAGTTCAACCAATGTCATAAAAAACCACCTAAGTGTGTGTTTTGTGAAAGCAACTAAGGGTTTATTCAAGCGGATGTGCAGTAGCATCTGTTAACAGTGTTGGAACAAAACCCAACTAACCAATCATTAAAGAGGTCACTGGGAAGCTTTTGTTTAGAAGTTTACTACCTATAAAATAATTACGAGACTGTATTTGGCAGGTGGGCAGCCACATGCTATGTACAGAAAATGTGCCTTTCTTGTCTTTTATTTAATGCTTTATCATGCTCATACATTTTTATGAAAAGGTGGACTAGAGGCTTTCTGTATCAGTCAACCAAACACGGTTGCACCAAAGATGCAGAGATTTTGATTGTGATTTTCCTTATCATGCTGGCCAATGACAGTTCAGTTCTGATATGTACAGCTGTAGCATCTTCAATATAATACACAAACAAGACGATTATAGCAATATTTCCTTCTAATCATTCATCACATGGTTTTATGACATAGCTAATTATAGGAGTGGATATCATAGGTTTGGGTTCAACACTCCCATTTTTGTACACTTATGTTAGTTTCAAGAATATTTTTGTACTAATTATTTTATAGAGCTAGAAAAGCTAGCTTATGTTTATCAAAAGTGTACTGTGAATCAGGAAGCACATAAGTGGATAAAAACATAATTACTGACAGGTGTAAAAAATAGATGTTATTTAATTATATAATTTTCATCATATTATCATCAACTTTATTATTATTGTGCAATTAAGTACTACTGTGCTATTTATTGTAAAAAAAAATACGAATTCAGATCTTAGAAAATAGTACTCAGCTGGTGTCATCTTAAAACCACTGTTCAATAATAGTTCTTTTTTAATGTAAAAACCAACTTGATATCTAAATTAAGATGATTCTTATTGAGATTAATTACTACAGTAATAACTTAGGCACTTTCTAGATTAGGAGCTATGTTAATTTAGTTCAAAGGTCACTGGTAATGCTGGTTTAGTAATCCTCAAGTATGGTTAACTTATTAGTGGCTGTTGTAGACATAATATAATAAAGAAACATACCAGCAAAGCCATTCGGACGCCTTTGGAAGTCTCAGTTAAATTTTTAAACTGTGATGTTTTGGACCTAAGTTTTTCCATAAGAATCTCCTTCTGGAGTTCTTTGGATTTGTCGATAAGTTCATTAGCAGAAGCCATGACCACTGGCTTAATGTCCGTCATTTTCACAATTTTTTATGCACCACTTACAACAATATACACAAATTAATGATAACACAAGAGCAATCACAGACCGAACATCTGATAGGCGAGGATCGCAATTTTTTGTTTAGATTGTAATTTTGATAAACACGTTTGTCCAAAGTTATTGAGCAAGTTTTGGGCTTTTTGCTATATAAAAATATTCAGCAATCACTTCAATTTATTTCTTAAAAATAATTATGTCGTTCACAGAACAAAACTGTCATTTTCACGCGATGCCATTTGCTATAATGTTACTAAATAGAATATATAAAATTTTAACAAGTTGGCATTTTTTTTGTCTCCGAGTGGCGCTACTAGAGTAGGACGTCATGTGAGTAAAAAAGAGATTACCGATTGTTTCGTTGAAATGACATGAGCTATACTAAATAGATGGATAATAAGAATAAATGCCAAATGCCAACTAGGTGTGCGTTCAGAAACAGTGGAAGTACTATACGTTTAGTTTCGACTAAAAATATACACGTAAAAAAACCTTGGAAGACATTAATTAAACGGTCAGTTTATAAGCTATTTGATTCCGTAGTTATAATATATACCGTAACTGTATTAGAATCGACCAAAGGGGGTAAAAGATACGATAAGTTATGAAATCCTTTGTTGTAAAGTACACTATGATTCGTTTCGTTGAGATGGGTCAGTACCACAGAACACTATTACTCCTAGCGGTCAGTAACTCATTATGTACCTAATTTCACTAATGCTTGGGTTTGTGTTATGATGACACCCTAATGCCCCTAAAGTCAAATCACTGGTAAAAAGCATGTAAAAGTAAAAAGGCAGACTTTTATGACAGCCGTCATTACGCAGCCGCTTTATTTAGAAACTGAAAGCTGATGCCTAGGAAGCAGCACAGTTATACTTTTGTAGGTTATACTTTTGTGTCGATCACAAGGAGCTTTAGTGAAAAAAAAAACAATAATTATGAACGGTTTATAATTTATAGGTTATCTTGTGTTTGATACCTTGAAGTTCAATTTTATGATCGGAGTTGAAAATCAACTCGAGGATTATCTTCCTGACTGAAAAACTTCAGATATTCTATTTTAGCACTGATCTACAAATGATAATATAAACACACTTTTACATAATAGAATACCTAATTTACGTAATATCGCACAGGCAAAAAAAAAAAATATAACATTTAAAAAGCCCCCAACGCAAAAAAGAAAAGCGGACATTTAAAAAGTCAGCAATAATGCCTATCGTTGAGCCATCAAATTCGATTGAGTAACACCATATATTTTAATTAGGTATAGAAGTTGATGGATGGCACGATAAGGTTTGCTCGTTGAAATGGCGCTATAATGTCGCGGCGGGGCACCGCCGCTTATGTAAGTCAGACCCTTCATTTGATTGACTATCTATTAATTTACTAGCATTTCCAACCAACTTGCTTCGATACGATCAATTTATTATAGAAAATCTAGTTGGGTGTTAAATTCTGGGAGCGCTATGAGTAATGAGTATGCAATCTCCTATTTTAGCTATTTTTATTGCTTTAAGCTTAGCGGTACCCCGCCGCGACATAGCGCCATTTCGCTTTTCTTTATTGCGTTGGGGGTTTTTGAAATTTTTAATTTAATATATATTTTATTTTTTTTGAACTTAGTTTAGTTTTGTTTTGTATATGAGTTAACAGTTGTGAGCGTTTTTCAGGGTATATTTAGACACTACATAAAATAGCTTTGCAGAATCAGCTTATCGTGTTGCCACCATTGCATTGTATGTAGAATTAAATACTGATCACAAAACGAATCCAAACACGACATATCTGTTATTATTATATGAAGAGTGTACTAGTGTGCTGGATATCCCGGTTGCAGCATCAGCTCATCGTGTTGCCGCCATTGCATTGTATGTAGAATTAAATACTGATCAAATCAAGTCCAAACACGACATATCTGCTATTATTTTTTCAAGAGTGTACAGTGTGCTGGATATCCTGGCTGCAGACAAACAAACTACAACGCATGCAAAGACTTGCCTGCATGGCAACTACGGGCTGCATGAGGACTACTGTAGCAGTCGAAGCCATGCTGGGACTACCACCGCTTCACCTGTTCATACAGCAGGAAGCGACGATGGCGGCGGCACGTCTAAATGCACTAGATCTCTGGGGTAAGAGACACACACCACACACCGCGCTGCTTGAGGGACTTAACAAAGAGTTCCCCATTACGAAAGCCCTAAATGACCGGGAACCCAAACAATTTATCTTCGTTAAAAAATATAAAATCCAACTTTACGAGGATAGCCGATGCGAGGGCCCTGCAGAATTACGCATCTTCACGGATGGATCTAAAACAGGTAGTGGCACAGGTGCTGGAATCTACTCGGACGACTTCAACATACGTATAGCCACAGCATTGGGGGTCCATAACACAGTGTTCCAGGCCGAGTGCATGGGTATTTCTCTGGCCGCTTCGGCCATCATGGCTAGGGAAGTTAAGGACCACTCGATCCGAATACTCTCAGACAGCATGGCTGTTCTGCAAGCGCTAAACAGTCACACAGTTGATTCTGGGCTAATATACGAGTGCCACCAGCGCCTCAATCAGGTGGGTAGCCTCAATAACATAACCATTCAATGGACCAAAGGACACAGCGGTTCGTTAGGTAATGATGCAGCCGATGAACTTGCCAGGAAGGGATCGAGCGTGGCACCAGTGGGACCTGAACCCATCGTGCCACTACCCTTTGGGTACTTACGCACTCTGGTAAGGAAACGCACCAGGGACCAACATCACAAACTGTGGGAGGACAGGTGAGTGCAGGCAGGCTAGGGAAGCAACCCTACAATTGATGGCCGCCTCACGAAACAGTTTCTCCGACTAACTAAACAACAGCTTCGTATAATAATAGCAGCTTTAACTGGCCACGGGTCATTTAATAAACACCTCTTTGTCATAGGAGTCACAGACAGTCCACTGTGCAGGGCCTGCATGGAAGACGACGAAACAGCAGCTCATGTGCTTCTACACTGCCCGGTGGTCGCCACGTACAGGGCAAAGTACTTCGGTAACCCAGGTACCCTACGTGAGATTGTCAGTAACACCAAGGCGTTAATGATCTTCCTCGAGGAGCTGGGGTGGATCGAATAATCGATTTTCTCACCCGTACGCAAAATACGCGCATTGACGTGGAGTTGCGGACATCAGCCCGTATTACCTATTACCTATTACCTATCCTGGCTGCAGCATCGCTCATCATGTGGCCACCATTGTATTGTATGTAGAATTAAATACTGATCAAAACGAAACCAAACACGATATATCTGCTATTATTTTTTCAAGAGTGTACTGGTGTGCTGGATATCCTGGCTGCAGTATCGTACCAAGAATTCTATAATCTTGCATATTTATATAGCGTACATGGGCGTTTAAAATTTTAGGTCACACATATGTTTGAAAGTAAAGTAAATACCCATTATGCGTCTAAGATCCTTACCGCAGCTAAGAAAAGAGCTGATTACCTTGAAACGGCTGGACCGATTTTGATAAAACATGTCTAAGAACCATCGCTAGGAAACCTGCTTTCAAATAAAAAAAACCTCATTCAAATCGGTTCACCCGTTTAAGACCTACGGTGCCACAGACAGACACACACACATAGAGGTCAAACTTATAACACCCCTCGTGTTGCGTTGGGGCTGTCTCATAAGAAATAAAGTATTGTTTTTTTTTTTATAGATAATTTTATGTTCCTTCTACAATTTTTTTTCAAGTAATTGTTTGATAATACTTACCATTTTGCATATTTTTTTTCGAAAAACCCGTTTTTGTGACCTTTGACCTTGAATATATTTTTTCCAGGTATGGGATCGATGGGGACTTTTCAGATTTCACATATAATGGTGTTCCCGACATTCGTATCAATTTTCAGCTCCATGCGAATTATTGTAACCTGGAATGTCTATTTTGACCGGACTAAAAAGCGATCGTTGCGTTCGTAAGTCACTTTTTGTTCGGTGAACAGCAGGCTTAGCCAAGTTGACAATCTACAATCGACAACGCTAATAGAAAACTAATCAAATGTATAGGAATGACATCATGTCAACGATAAATCACGTGGTCAGAACAAACGAATAGAAAATTCGTAGCCAAGTTTACAACTTATCAGATCGTTCAAAATGTTAGAATGAAATGTGATCCGTTCTACAACGTTGATCGCTACATCACATACATATGGTAGCCAAGTTACAGTTTTGACAAGCGCTAACGAAACGATATCGAAGTTTTTGAACGATAGCTAAGCGATCGCCGAGACCCAAGAGTTAACGATAATTAAATGGCGTCTATATGATACAGCTGTGTTGAAACCGAGAAGTGTTTTGTTTATTTACCATTATTTTGGACTTTATTTACCATTTAGCATTTAAAATGCATATTTTAAATATGTTGTCGTACGGTATTCTGTTGAGGGGAAATCCCGCCGATATTCAGACTATTTTTGTTTTACAAAAAGGGGCAATTCGTTCAATTAATATATTAAGTCCCAAACACTCCCTTAGAGATAAATTTTAGGACATTAATCTAGTGACTGTGCCTTCTCAGTATATTTATGAAAAAAAAATGTTAAAAAATACAGTGATATTCATAATAATAAAGTATAATATATAAGTATATTGATTATGTAAAGGGTCAAACACAATTGTTCTGTTTGTTTCGTAAGTGGCGATATTAGTTCATGACGCGTATCACGTCATTGTTTATGTTTCAAACTTTCAAGTGCCCGAGTATGATAGACTTTATGATAACAAAGGTTAGTTTGACGTTTGTAGAAACGCTCACCATAGACTAAAGTATAGGTTTTTTCTAATGACATTGTAGAACGAGCGATCGAGACAGTCGCGTCAACTTGGCTACCAACTTATCGTTTTCTAAAATTGCTTACGCCAAAGCGTTAACGATTGTAGAAAGAGATTCGATACGAAACGTTTGTAACTTGGCTAGGCCTACAGGAATGCGTGGTTAGGCCGACAGAGAGCGCCTTCCGGTTTTCCGTATGCGCGACGATCGCGCAATACGGCCTTAGGAAATACTTAAGTAGAAGGACGCGCAGGCTCGCGACAGATGGAAGGAGTGGAGGGAGGTCTTTGCCCAGGAGTCGGAAAGCGTAGGCTAGAAAAAAAAAATGCCATGTTTGTTCCGGCGCGGCGGCGCGGCCGCGAATCATAGATTTAGATCAACATACTGACCAGCAAATTTCAAAAAACGTAATAGTATACAAAGTCTACAATAGTATACTGGTTACATCCAAAGATTTGAGACATAATGTTAATTTTTATAGGTAACCAATAATTTTAAATAATTACGAGTTTGTTAAAATTAGCGTTGGTAGTTAATTAATCCCAGTAGCAGCTGATGTATCTCTTAACTATATTATATTCAACTGAATTTCTTGACTTAACCCTGTGGTCGCCGGGTGTCCAATTATTTAGGTAGTGCCACTGTGCCACATGTGTTCTGAAGTTCCTTGGCCTTCATATGAGAAGAATATTTTCTTATTGTGTGCTGTGTTGTCTTGTCTGTTACATTACATTGTTGGTGTCATAAACTTTTTTAATAATGTTGTTTGATGCCGAATGTCTATTACTATTATATTGCCTTTAGGTACAGGCTTTAATGGTCTATTTGAATTTATAGGACATCGTGTGCAATATCGAAATCAATTTGTTGACGTTTATTTGAACTTTTTATTGATTTTTTATTTTATTCAATCAAAGTAGCTTCTAGATAACTTAAAGTAAGTAGGTAAGTATAAACAGATAGGTACCTTATTCGGTTTTTATTTTTTTAGCTATGTCTACTAGGTACCTATATTTAGAAGAAGTTAAGAAATTAACTAAGTAGGCTGGTAGGTAGATAGGTATTTACCTAATCACTTACATCTTAGCAAGTCGTAAAAGTGTATTTAGGTACCTACAGGCTAGTCACATTTTGTTTAGAGACAATCGCCAAGTTCTCATAAACTTTGCAGTATGCAATCAAAAACTACATTGGTGTCACCTCCTTGAGGGAAACTAACTCCTAGAAGGAGGACCGCGTAAAGCCGCGTGTTCTCAGAAACAGAACTGCTGGCAATGGCAACATTTGAAACCTCGCAGGTACCTAATATAAAATTGCGATGTGGTTCCCAGAAACAATAAAATTTGATGTTGTTGAATTTGATTGGCAAACAATTTTTAGTAGCTTTTTCTCAACTTTGGTTTACCATGAATACGAGGCCTTAGGTAGGTAGGTACAGTCACAACCAAAATATGTTCGTCATCATAAGGGCTATTTTAATACGCTTTTATTAGCTTCATACGTATGTTAGTATGTAACGGAATCTTCGAACATGATTTTGACCCCCTTCAAAACGTCGGATTAACTCGAAATTTGGCATACTTACTAAGGACCGATGACAATTCAATATTTTAAACAGTTTGACCCGTTATCCTTACTAGGATAATCAGGATTAGCGATTTTTTGTTTTCCTGATACCCGGAGTGTCTGCGTCAAGACCAATAAAGGAAACTACTTGGCGCGCCGATCACCTATTTCTCGGATAAGTTACCGACTGTGATAAAGAGAAAATTTTCGGAGAGGGAACCTGAGAACAGGCTATCTCATCCAAGGAAGGCAGTAGGCTCTCAATTTACCCATTTATCGGATAAGTTACAGACTTAGAATAAACATCAATGACGTCTCAATTTTATTGAAAATCATTGATTTTCATAGTAGGATATCGAAAATATTGTGTACTATAGTTTGTCAACTCGCTATATCGAGTATATATTCTAAAAGAAAGAAATGGGAATAAAGAAACAGTGGAAATCCTGTTAAAGGAAGGTGTAGATGTTGAAGCGCTGTATGAATAAGGATGATGAGACACCGCTTCGTGTTGCTATTGGTAACGGACGTGTCGAAGTTGTTGAACTTTTGGTTCAACATGGTGCGGATGTCAATTTAGTTAGTCCAAAATGGGAAAATGGCTTCACCCCATTAGACCAAAATATTTTGAATAACGAGAAAGAAATTACAAGGATACTAATATCTGGAGGTACTAATATTAATACTGACACTTGGATGTCACCAATTCATTACGCTGCATCGGAGGATAGTGGTGAAAGAATCAAAATTTTGCTAAATAATGGAGTCTACGCCATTCTGATCTAAAGTATCAAACTTTAGATCAGAATGGCAGAACTCCTCTAAATATTGCCATCAATGCAAACAATTTACAATCTGCAGAATGGGTTTTAAAATGCTGCCCTAATCTAAAGTGTCAAAATAATAATGACATATTTGATACCATTGACTTTTATAATAAATATGAATCCAAAAAAAGTGATGGCGATGCTTTTTAAATATGGTAACTATTATAATTGAACATCAACATGTCAATAATAAGATATTAATACGTACAGCGGTTGAAGTCGGCTTTGTTAATATTGTGGAAGAGCTGTTAAAATAGGGAGCTAATCCCAACACTGTTTTAAGTAACGATTTTAACTATTGCATGCTACACATAGTCTGCCGTCATCATCAGCGTAAAATTATTAATTTATTAATAAATAAAGGAGCATATGCCAATTGCAGAGACCGTCTAGGTGAAACACCGCTCTTCTATGCAATAGCTAATAGAGATGTAAATATCATAAAGCTATTGCTAAATAATCACAACAAAATGAAAAATAAATAATAGTTTAAAAAAACTCATAAATACGCTTTTATAGAAAATTCAACAAAAAAATGAAAAATAAATTATAGTTTAAAAAAACTAAAAAAATACGCTTTTATAGAAAATCTATAAGTAATTAAAAACTTAAAACAAATATCAAAATAGCACCTTTAGGGCCCTACCTTGAAAATAAATAATTGTTTGATGGGCGTGGCTTATTTCCCCCTCACGCGGGGAGTGGCGGTTCTATCTTCCGTGGTCGGTCGCCACGTCACCGCTACAAACTTATATGAACCTGAACCAGTGGCCAAAAGTGGAATTAACAAAATTCCTGACCGGAATTTAAAAAAGGTTCCTTACATGGGCTTTGGTTAAGCATTATTCTTGTCACTATCGCACAACTGTCAATCTAAAAGTGCAAGATAAAGACGGAAACATATCTAAGCAAAATGTGCGTGCTATGTAACTTTAATTTTATCTCGTTGTATGAATTTTTTCGCACTATGCATCTATGGAATAGACAAATAATACAAATTATTTTATTTTATTACTTCTAATATACAACATGAAATTAAAAATAGTTAATTAATCTTCTTTATTTTTATAAAATGGATGCTGGTTTAGGTATATGATATTGATAAACTCCAACACCGTTTCACCGATCACCATACACTGGCTTGGTAAATGACAATTAAAATATATTTTTCACTTACCTATTATTACATATATTCCTTCAATAACGTAATACTCTTAAGTTTTCTATCGTGTCCTACTTTTCAAGTAAATGTATGTTCACCTTACTAAAAAAGGACATACTACTTGCTCAGTTTTCTCTTTCAAGATTGACTTTTCGGTGCTTGTAAGCATTCCATTTGAACTATAAGTGCATAGTAATTCCATGCAGTGTAATAAATAGATAAAAAAGATTTACCGGCATTAGGTAGGCACTCCAGAAAGTTTTGTACATCAGAAAAAAGAAAATAAAAACGAAATTGTTATTTATGCCAGGCTCTATGTTAGCTTCATAGCTCATTGTACATGAACTAAAATTAAAATGGAAGTTATTCACATTTTCTTCAAGAGCGATTTCGTATGGCAGTGGTAATCTGTGTGAATAATGCCCTAATTACATGACATATATTTTAGAAATTACGTTACGTTACTCCGGTTATATACGAAAACCGAAACCGATGTTATTTTGTTACTATGTCTTGTTTATGACTTTTTAGCTCAGATTTTTGTCGTAGTTGGGTTTTAGTTTATAACTTTATTTTTTATTTCAATTATTATGGGGTTAGGGATCATTGAGAGGAGGTAGCAAATGGAACTTGATAACAATAATTTGCTAAGCAGCCTTCATAAAATTTTAGAAGGATGTTTAGTGTTATAGAAAACAGTTTAAGATCTTTTATTAGATACCATACAAGATAAAAGTTTTTTTTACCCGGTAATTCTTCATATCCGCTATTAGCTGCCATGTTCAATTTTATGTGACGTCTTGTAGCTTATAACCCGCGAGACAACATGACGCTTCCAAAGATATCTCGTTTTTCTAAATACGACGAGGAGTTATGAAGAAACAGATAAACATATATACATACATAGCCTGTTAAAATCAAAACCGTCCTTTGGCTTTGCCGTAGTCGGGTAAGAATTCACCTTTTTTCACAATCCAAATGCGACTTCATTTTTTGTGCTGTATCATTCGTAGTGACAGTATTTGACATATTGAAGTATTTTTGACGTATTTCAAACCTAAAAACAAATCATTTATTTTAGCCTATTTCTTTACGTAAACGATTATTATAAGTTGTAGGTTTAAAAACAGACGTTCTTCTCTAGAAAATGAATGCTTAGGTAACCAATATTACTTTGCAGGGCGAGAATAGATTGCTGCTCGTAATGCTTTAGTGCAGGTGGTAAATTCGACTCACTATTAACATCATCTTATTGCCATTGAATGAGTTCACTGATGCATTGATTGTGCAGACAGCAGATACTTAACGTTGAAGGTACTGTTCAGTTTTGGTTTTTGTTTTTTTTTCATTTTCATAAATAATTTGGATGTCCTCATGAAATAATAATAGAAAAAGAATGTTATATTGTTCACAGTCACAAGAATACACACACACACAGACTAAATACCTATTCAACGCTAATTGTATTAAATAATTACCTTGACTTGCTAAGCTACTAACTTTTTCTGTAAACATAATTATTTAAATCACGTAAATTAGATCGCACCGATTTGCAAAAAAATGACATAGATTCATCCTCAATCAGCCCCACCGGGCGACTGATTTATGAACGAACGAGAGTGATGATATTACTTTTGATAGGCAAAAGAAGGGATGGCGATAAAGTCTGTGTGCTCGGAATAAAACAACGTATGTGCCAAAACGAAATGCCGTCTTTTTTAAATAAAAAGTGTTATTAAAACAAAAACTGCTTTACTTAAACTTTAATACGATTATTCTCTATGTTTTATAGTAAACTCCAATGAATAACTCATAAGCGTTACGCCTTAATGCTCAAAAAAACATAAACATAGATAGAACTTTGCATTCTTTTTGTATCGAGAATTTTTTATTGTATCGTGTATTCCTTTTACAGGATACTAGGAAATATAGTCATAAAACATACACCAAATTGTTAAATACCTATTCCATATAATTAAAAAGGTACACTAAAAAGAAAAAGCACACTTTTTTCAATATATCACCTTGTTCGCGTGAGCAACCTCATCTCTGAATGCTGCACCTGCAATGCGCCGCAGCTTTTTCTCATACAAAATTAAGCATCGTCTAAAGACGTCCCGCCGTTTTGCCTTCTCAGTATATTTATGAAAATCTTTTGTACGCACATAAAAATATTAATCTGTTTAAAAAATACAGTGATATCCACAATATAAATACTAGAAACAAACACAAATTTATTGTTCCTACAACCAGGCTCAAGAAAATAGGTGGCTCGTTTAGATGCCAATGTATACGTTTTTATAATAAACTTCCTAGCGACATTCAAGATCTAAGCTTTAATAAATTCAAATCTTTTATAAAACGGAAACTATGCCAGAAAGCCTATTATACTGTGAAAGACTATATTGAGGACAAAAAGGCTTGGGATTGAGCTGCTCCAATAAATTTACACGGTGAATGTTGATTTTAATTTGCTAGCTATTTTAGACATGAATATTTACTGTAAAAAGTATTATATTTTTTTCATTATTGAGAATATGAGGACTATGTGGGTCATTGTTTCAGTTATATTCTTGATCTGGCAGTTTAAGTAGTTTATGCGGCCTACCCAAATGTCCTTTCTTTGGTATTGTTCGTCGAATCGTTGAGCTCCTTAAGTTCTGAGTTGAGCTGCACGGTTACTGACAAATGCGTGCACTGACTGGACAGGTCCACTTAATCTGTGTGGTTCTTTCCTCAAAAGACCATTTCAGACACCAATCTACATGGTTCTCAAACATTATGTCCGATTTTTTTTATATACACATTGACATTGTTGAATTTTATATACACAATGACATGAGTATTTACTTGTAAAGTAGTATGTTATTTTAATTATTGTGAATGTGAGGATTATGTGGGTCATTGCTTTTTTTTTTCGCAGTTAATTTTGATCATGATCTGGCAGATTGAGTAATTTATGTGGCCTACCCAAATGTCCTTTCTTTGGTATTGTTCGTCGAATCGTTGAGCTCCTTAAGTTCTGACTTCCTGAGTTGAGCTGCACGATTACTGACAAATGCGTGCACTGACTGGACAGGTCCACTCAATCTGTGTGGTTCTTTCCTCAAAAGACCATTTCAGATACCAATCTACATGGTCTTCACATGATCTGACCAAGATTATGTCTGGACTTTAAAAGAGACTGTGACCTCTGAGTTTGTTTCGGCCTTTCTTCTCAGAGTAGTCAGATAGGAAACGCCGACCTCATCTAGTTTAAAAATATGATTGACGTGTAAAAGTGTTTGTACAAACCTACTTACAGAAATAAAATCATTTATCATTTATCATTTATCATTTATTACTTACGTATGTTTTAGAACTGTGTTAGTATGACGTTGCGCATGAGTGCGCGCGACTTTTGCATGTGTGTGTACAAAACTAGAAAAATGATTTTTTTTAGGTCACGCGGCGGTATAACCTATGAAAATCGAATGAGTTGCGGCACAAAATAGATGTGCTATTGGAGTTTGTCCATAAAACAGACGTCCAAAGACGTTCCGTCGAAATAAATATGACAATCTAGAGGCCGTCATATGACGTTGCTCAATTTCATAATTATATCAAGACGACGCAGCCCCGGATCTAGACAGGCAGACAAGTGCACCACCCAGCGCAACGCAACCCTGCAATAAGTGCGGGTGGCACACTGAGGAAATCACTACGTGATCAGCGTAGGCATAGGTCGTTATAAAACGATGTGAGCGGGTTCCGGGCGGAGCAGTTGAATTCTGCCAGGAACTCTCCGTTTTTAGAGCACATGCTCCACTTTTATTTGGCGATATAAAAAGTTAGCTTTCTATTTCTTGCAACAGATCTATGCCGCGGCGAAACAGAGGCGGATGAGCGCTTCTGTCACCTCTGTGGCTAAAAGTTTAAGGAACAAATCCTATATTTTAGAAATATTGCTTCGCATAGCGCGGCGGGCGCCGGGCGACACGATTCACCAGCGCTGGCGCAGCTGTTGGATTGGAGCATTATCGATCGATAATTTTTTACAGCCTAGCGATTCTTAATTCTTAAAAAAATTCTGTCTAAGTCGATTAAGGACTTAAAAATCTAACTTGTCTGAGGCAAAGTGCTAAAATTTTTGCGCTCGCTTCGCTCGCTCGGGCATTCTAGATTGTCTTATTTGGTAATATGCTTTTCTGCATTAGTCGAGTGTCGCGGTCTTAGCAATCGAAAATCATAACAAGACAATCTGATTAATTATGACAAGGCCATCGATTTCTTTGCAGAACAAAAGGTTCAAAGACTAAAAAAATAATTCTAATCTTCTACTAACAATAAAGCTGAAGAGTTTGCTTGTTTTTTGTTTGCACGCGCTACTTAATCTCTGGAACTAGCAGTTTGATTTGAAAAAATCTTTTTGCGTTTGATAGCCCGAATTTTGAGAAACGTTAAAGGCTTTTTAACATCATGCTACGACCCTTAGAAACCGATCAGTAAGAAAAAAAAGTCAGAAAGAAAGCTAACGCAAAAGGAAGTAATATCGTTGGCGAGTGATGCGCAGCGACGCGGTGGGTTGGGGGCCGAAATTTCATGTGGATGAAGTCGCGGAGTATGCTATAATCTCACGATTCATTTCAAATATCCTCTCCTATCCTAATTAAAATAATTGTTGGACGTCCATGTATATTTAAATAACTAAGTCTTCATGTAAAAGGTTAAAGGATTGGTGGTGCGAGGGGCGGCAGACTTCAGGTTTTGCCCCGACTCAAAAAACTTCTAGATCCGGGGCTGAGACGACGTTGTAAGATGTTGCACAGACGAACGTGTTAACGAATGTCGAGTTACGAGTTTACGAGCCCTGTCATTAAAAAAAATACTTTTATTGACAGGCATCGTAGGCCTATCATTGAACCATTAAATTGATTTAATAACATAAATCTTTTTTATTATAACGCTTTTATTATTTTATTTTATTGTCTGTCAGTATCGTAGGTAGGTATTCAAGTCTATTCTATTCAATAAAAATCGTATAGTTTCAAAAGGTAGGTATTAGGTATGTGTCCTGACTTGTTATAGGAAAGCATTTGAAAACTGGAGAAGATATAAAAGACTTGACTGGTACCTACATAAAACAATATAATTTGTAAAAGCTGCCACAGATAGGCGCCACGCGACAGTGCGACGCGACTCTTGTACAAGGTGGGGCAAAAGTAATCACTAATCACCCTATTTGAATCCGCTATAACCAATTACCATTGAGCTATACTTTTATATGTCTATGGCCATTAGGGCTTTAACTTTTGCAAATAGCGGCGAAAGTCAATCAATGTCAATTCTGTAGAATACACAATAGATGCAGAATCACAGAAAATATGTACTCTTTACACGTCAATAAGCCATCGAACCAAAGAGATTTAAGATACTATAGAGAGGCTATGCGAAGAAATGTCATAGAAAAACTGTGATCCCATGTCTCAGTGACGCCATTTAGCATAATATAGCAAAATTAGAGCGGCATGTAGGCGTACCACGCTAGACTGAGCGACTTTTGCCCACTAGGACAAATGTATCGGATTACGATTTTGTTCGCTATGTCCCGTCTATTGTTGAGTAAATAATTTAATGTCTTTGCATGGAATACTATACCTACTCCTCAAGAACGCGGAATAACAATTTCCATTTATTTGCACAATAATTCGTCTGTGGTATTAGCGCATCGTGAATTTCGTCGCAGATTTCCCGGTCGTCCGGCACCAACTGGACAAACACTGCGGCGCGCGTTGAGCCGTGCGCCTTGAAGAGACTGGGACAACACGAGATGTTGCTAGGCGTGGCCGGCCCCGGAGCAGCAGTTCTGCTGAGAATATCGCTGCTGTTGCCGTAAATGTCGAAGAAAACCCCGGAATATCGACGAGACGGCACGTGCCGCGCAAATAAGCAATAGCCGGATTTGCCTTCGACGAATTTTGGTGAAAGACCTGAAGATGTTCCCTTACAAAGTGCAGACAGTGCATCAGCTATTGGCTGTTGACCGCCTAGCACGTGTAACCTACGCTCAAGCCATCCTGAATCTCGACCAAGAGGAGGACGATTTTGCATCGAAAATCTTCATGTGCGATGAGGCCCATTTCCATCTCTCCAATTACGAGAATAAGTAAAATTATTGCTTCTGGGGCAGCGAAAATCCGCGTATGACCCACGAAGAGCCATTACACCTACTTAAACTTACTGCATGGTGTGTGTGTTTATGCTGGAGGAGTCATCGGGCCATTTTTTTTTAGAACGCCTCGGGCGCCGCTTTTTGTGTGGACGGCGAGCGCTTCAGAGCCATGATCAACGACTTTTTCCTTCCTCAATTGGACGAATTGGGACTGGAGGACATGTGGTTCCAACAGGATGGAGCAACGGCGCACACTGCACGAGCCACAACCGATATTCTGAAGGAAGCATTTCCGCGTCGTCTAATCTCTCGCTTTGGCGATTTGCACAGGCCGGCCAGATCACCCGATTTGACTGCTCCAGCCTTTTTTATGTGGGGTTACTTGAAGTCCCGGGTTTAAGTAAACAACCCTCAGACTCTTAAGCCCGTAAAGCGAATATCCGACAGGAACGCGAGAGCCTATCGCCGGAAGTTCTGACACAATTAATGGAAAATGCCATAAAACAAGCCCGTATGGTCATCAATTTTGACGGGCAGCGGCCACTTGACCGATATCATTTTCTCGACTTGATGGAAATCATTCTAATCAATTAAATAAACATAATCCACAAGTAGAACAACAATTTTTCATTGTTAAATAAAATACAGTACAACAACATCGGGTGATAACTTTTGCCCCACCTTGTAGAACATTTTCCATGAAGTTTTCATGGAAACTTTTCTACTAGAGTCGCGTCGGATCGCGCCTGTTTGCGGGAGCCTTAATACTCGTAGAATCCCAATCAATAGTAACGAGCATAATAGGTACCTATATCTATTCTACATTGGGATATGCAGGGACTGCTAGGTGCTTATACCAGTGGCGTAGCTAGTCCTAAAGGGGCCCTGTATCGAAATTTATTGGGGGCCCTTTTTACCCGACTACACCAAAGCTTCAAAAAACAATACCTACCCTAGGTAATGTTTTTTTTTACAAAATAGCACACTGACTTGAAAAGTAAAGCTATCATTGTGAGTTTCTTGCCTGTTCTTCTCCATAGATACCCTACTACGCTTTGGAATGGGCTAGCAAACTAGCTTCATCATTTCGACTAACCGATCCCTTTGACAATTCAAATCTAAATGGCTTAAATGAAATAAATGCTTTGAGTTTGAAGCCACAAACACATATCATTAATTTGATTTTTTTCATTAGGTACTCATTAATTACTGGCCTTTTATCAATAGGAATTAAGGATAATATTTAACGAATTTTCACGTCGCGTCGCGTCGGGGGGACCGTGTAGCTTGGGGGCCCCGTATCATTGATACAGCAGATAAAGCGCGGCGGCGCACGGTGGATCGAAAATCGGCTGTAGAAGACATAGGATCTCGATTTCTTAAATGTTATTTTTTTGCTGGAAATTACTTCTGCTGATCATTACTATGTACAAAAATGACACCCGAGTTAATTCTGCCCAAAAACGAAGGAAATATATTTTTTTTTACGAAAAATTTGTATGAAGCTAGTATGAAAAATCGAATTATCTCCTAAACGGCATGTTTAACCGTAATATCCTTGGAGGTGGTCATAGTGCTAATTATTTATGATTTTTTGGTTGCCAATTTGACGAAAAATTTAATGGCGTTTTTTTTTAAAAAAATCGTCAAAATATTTTTGAGAACAACACGATCTTCGTCAGACAGGCAATCGCCTATGCGGGATACAACTGCACTGAACAATACTTCATGATCAAATGAAGTACTCTCACTTCGTAGAAGAACAAACAAGTCTAAATTCGTGATTAAACTTTCCATTCTAAGATTTTACAGTCGCAGATTTAGTGTTAGCAGTTACACAGTTGTGAACAAACTAAATTATAAAACAAAACTTTAGCCCTTTTATTGCAAAACGCCAATAATTAGGTAACTACCCTCATTAGTTATCTTCTCATTAGCTAATGAAAATTTATAATTGTCTCTAACTATTCTTAGAACTCATAGCACTGCTAATTAACAAATTAGCTTACTTATCAGGAAAAGTTGAATGTAATCCATAGTTGGCATTGTCGTGAGATATTGAAAATCATTAAATCACCTATAAAGACTCATTAGAAGACCTAATCAGTGTAGTTACTTAATCACTTCTTTTCGGACTCATTAGAAGAGTAAACAATTGGTAATTTGGTTGTATGAAAAGTTTTAAAACTCATGATGTGTTGATAAATATCTAGCTCAAACATAGTTGTCTACGTGTGGGTGTACTATAAACCTCTGCCAACTCCTTCGAAAATATAGGAGTGATGCTATTTTATGTTACGTGTAGTTAAAAGTCCGTGTTCTTCAACATAAACACTAAAAGGAATCGTTTCATATGAAAAAACAAATGAAAATATTTTGACGATTTTTTTAAAAAAAACGGCATGATATTTTTCGTCAAATCCGCAACCAAAAAATTATAAATAATTAGCACTATGACCACCTCCAAGGATATTACGGTTAAACATGCCGTTTAGGAGATAATTCGATTTTTCATAGTAGCTCCATACATTTTTTTCTTATAAAAATTATAACTCTTCCCATTTGTGCACACATTTACTTCATATGACATTTTATAGAACAGTAATGATCAGCAGAAGTCATTTCCAGCAAAAAAAATAACATTTAAGAAATCGAGATCCTATGTCTTCTACAGCCGATTTTCGATCCACCGTGCGGCGGGCGCCGGCGGCGCGCGGCGGTAGCTACGCCCCTGGCTTGTACCTACATGCTAACGATGTAATTATGCATTATTAATGTAGGTAACATATTTACCTAATAACAAAGCGGGATAACAATTTAATTTGTATTACGTGATTGGTATCTGGAATTTGAAAACATTATTCCTCCATCCCTCTCACGTCTGCTAGAGCTCGAACACCGACTCGAACTCCAACAAATCAAATTATGGATTCCGTCGGATCCTTAGAACACCCCGTAAACATGTAAATCATAATAAACAGATTTATTTATTTTATTTGCTGTTTGATGGCATTATTTTATTTGCTGTTTGATGAATACATTTTTTTTAGGAAACATATTTTTCTTTAGAGAAACCTTCGTCGATAATTTATCTTTGTTTTTTGTTTCATAAGACAGGTATATAGGTACCTAAGCTACGCTACAAAGTACGTGCGGTACCTAGTTCACGTTTCTTTCTTTCTTTTACCAACACGGTATCATAAAAGGAACATACTTAATTATAAAATAAAAAAAAGAGCATAACATTCCTACAGAAAATTGTTACGCACACCCGCATCACAACGTCCGAAACAGTGCAGAACCAAAAAGGGAATTAAAAAAAAATGGTGTAACGAACAATATTTTTAACAAACTCTTTACGGTTGTCTAAATATTTGTTGGATCGAATTTATCGGGATGGAATGAAATTGTTACAAAAAAAAAAGAAAACCTGGTAGCCAGTAGCCCGTAGGTAGGTCATTACATAGGTAGGTATAGATTTAGCATGTTCTATTCGCATCCGTGCACTTGTCCGGAACAACAAGTAACAAGTGGTTGAATCCTTTTACGTTTCTAAACTTCCTAGAAGAGACACCAAACAATGGTGCCGATTCTCTTGTACACCGAACTAAACTAACTAAACTATCACTAAAATTCCTTACTTTTGGCTATGAGAATCTTAGAGCTATTCTGCAATAAAATATCTCTAAATTTAAAAATCATTTTGACGCAACTAAAATTTAATTTGACAATCGCGACTCCACATGGTACCTACTTGTTTACCCTACCACGTGATTTTTTTTTAGAGCCGGAGGCGCGCATTGTTGGCAGCCTCGGCGTGTTTTATATGGAATTTTTCACTTTTTGTACGGAAAATATTTAAAAAAAAAATACCTTCGTGTAGAGTTATATGGGTTTAAGGGTCTTATAAAGGGGGTCGAAATTTTCATTATTTTTGCGATAGGACACACCGTTTTCGAGATATAAACAAAATTAAACAAAAAATACAGTACTGTTTTTGCCCCTGAAGTCGAGGTGTTGTGGTGAATCTTAGTTCATGACAACTAATTTTATTCCACACCTTTTTAATCGCGATTAAAAATAGCCAGATTTAGTTAAGACACCCAAAATTTTAGTTTAAAAACGTCAAATTCAGAATAGCAAAATTGCCATTTTCACTAAACTAATTATTCAGTACCATCTTGGTGCTGTCAAACTAAAATATAGTTAAGTTGTGTCACTTTAGTATATTTCAGAATGAGAAATCGTCTTTTGACAGGACTAAACAAAATTTTAGTGATTTTTAGTCTAGTTTAGAGAATTTTGTGACAAGAGAATCGGCACCAATGTGTTCTTTTTTTAAATTTAGTTGTTGGTACCTAGGATAGGTTCTCCTTAAGTTCAGATTTTCTGATTTACTATAAAGGTAAACGCATAGGTATGCGTGAATTACTGCAACATTTTGGGAATGAAATACGATCTTTACCATTTTGAAATCGAAGTTTGAATAAATTTGGTAGTAATAGTTTAGTAAAATTTTAGAACCAGCCATGTCAGTGGATTTGTATGCCGTCAACGGCAAAACATTGTGTACAGTCGCCAGCACATCAAGTTACCACAAACGGTCAGATTTTGTCATTCCATTTTGAACTTAACATTGAAAGATTTTAAGGTTTAAAATCGTTTGGAGAAATTTGACAGTTTCGTGTAGCTTGACCTGCTGGCGACTGTACCTAGGTACATATTTAATTTACAACACCTGTTTTTACACCCGTTTATGTTTTACATAGTAAAACCTTTGACTTTGTTTGGACGTGCCGTAGTTCATGGTGGTCGATTAAAATATGGATGGAAAAAAATATATCTATCCAAGCAGATTACAATCAGTTAATAAAAGTAGTAGTAGAAGTGGTAGTTTAGTGTTTCGGCACTGGCTCACTGTCACTACGTTTTACCTTTCAGACCACCATTATTTGCTAGCACATTCTGCCGTTTTATATCCACGTGAAACGCTACAGTCGTAACAAGGTAACAAGGACTGCCTGCAGGTGACGCGTTTAAAAATGCAATATTTTTTGCTGTCTCGGTGTGCAGCATTCTGTGTGTCACTGGGTGTCGAGGTAACGATGCAAACGCAATATGCTACCTATACCTATGTAAAGTGAAACGGTATGATTTGAAATTTTGCATGCACAAGGCACAGGACTTTTGTGAAAATGATTTTCAAAAACGTTCCTTAAATATTTATTCGTGACAGTAGGCACACATACTTGCATTAAAATAATTCCATAAAAATATCACCGTGAAAACTTATATGAAGTTGGTAGGCTGTTCTAGTTTCCAAATTAGTAGCTAAGTATATAAAAGTCTACTGATGAGGTTTTTGTCTCCAGCTACAATAAGTAAAATTAAAACTAATTTTTCTTTTCTTCCTATTTCATATTCCACGTCTTCGATTATGAACTTTTTGAAAGTTCAACGAATTTCCGAGGAAATGTCAAAAGTCATTGCCCGGTAATATCTATCTATATTTTGTTGGCGATTGCTGATGCTGCAAGTTCTTTAGCGATACTATATCTTAGATAAAATTAATCTTGAAAATCTAGAATATTTAGTTATTATTCTTTAGTTATCGGACAACAATGATCCATCGTGTTAGTAAACAATAATAAAACTTATTACTAGTGTTAGTATTAAAATACAATAGAGAAGAAGATATAATAGTTATTATTGTGAAAAGGACACTCCCAGTTAATGTTTTGTGATTGTCCTTCTCACAAAACTTTTAATAATCGGAGAGTCGATACTCTCTGCTATAGTTTTTAGAATACTGTTGCCACTCGCCCGTAACCTTGACAACAGCGACGCAGTTTTCTTACGAATGACGGCGTGGAAGCCGTCAGTTCTGTTTTGCACAAACTTAACACTTTTGAATAACTAGTGTAATAGTTATTTAAAATAATAGCTGGTTTAGGCTTTATCAGTATCAATTCTGTAGGTAGCAACGATTAATTGATGAAACAACTGCAAAGAACACAAAGCTGGGCTTAATTATAAAAAAAAATATTATCTGCTCTATTTCAGATAACAAACCGCAAACATTGTTAAGAAAATTAATTAAATTTCGTACAAAGGCAACAATCTCAAGGTGTACAATCCCTTAGAATTAGACACTTAACGCGAAGACAAACTCAGAAGATTAATTTACAATATTTGGGTTGTCTTTAGCTTTGATACTCTATTAAAAAGTACTTACTTGAAATGTAATGTATCAGGATGAGATTTCTTCCCATCTTCGTGGTCTAGTAATTTTCCTTTATGTTGGGACTCGGCCCCTAGGTTCACCTGAAGCGAGCAAACATCAGCAATTTAGCACCTACCTGAGTGGTTATTGTATGGAGAGACTAGGTACCAAGGTATGTCGTCTATCGTCTGTAAAGTACCTAATAATATTTATTTATTTATTTTGTATAATGTACACTCAGTTACAGGCTAGGCTAAAACTTAAGAGTACATCACCCCGTTGGGGCGCAGCAAGTATTATTACATTTAAAACTTATTACTAGGTTCTAACTTAAAAGTTAACATTATATTGCAATGCCTACTACTATTAACAATATCAAAACATTAATTATTACTACCAATACATACTTAAACTGTTTATAACATAATATATTTAACTTATAATTATTAAAGTAATTTGAAATATATAAGTATAGTAACATTAAAGAAATTATTTTATACATAGATACTTACATGACATTTGTGCTTTATTTTAGCTGCTTATCTTCCATAAACTCTTTAATATTATAATAACTTTTCTCTAAAAGTAATGACTTAAGTCTAAATTTAAATATTCAAATTGTTTTTGTGGATCTTATGTGTTCAGGTAAATTATTATATATTTGGATGCTTCGGTATTCTGGGCTATTTCTATACATCTCTAGTCTAGAAACTGGTAGAATTAATTTAGTTTTGCGGCGCTCATTCTTATCAAAATTAAAGAGTTGTATATTCTTTTTGACAAATATGACTATTTCTAGAATATAAATCGAGGGTAACGTTAGGATTTTTTCCTTGATAAAGTGAGGTTTGCAGCTGTCTCTTGGTTTAATATGATATATCATTCGTAGACATTTCTTTTGGGCAATAATCTTTAGCATCTACACTGTGTCCCCACAGGATAATTCCGTAGCGTAGCCATGCGTGGCATACGCATAGTATGCAGTAAGAGCACAGTCTTTTTTTGTGTTTGATTTGAGCACACCAAGTCCATATGAAAATTGTGATAGTTTTGTATATATACCATGGTGCCGCAGATAAACAGATGTTGATACGACTCCTTTTTTTTTTAAGTCAGTTTTATCAGTTTTTAGACGATGTGTAAAGTTCCAATTCGAGATACTACAAGATTGTGTTCTGGCGTCAATATAGGCACTATAGAATAGCTATGCGGTCGGTAT
The DNA here is from genome assembly GCA_916610205.1 of Griposia aprilina. NCBI lineage: Eukaryota > Metazoa > Arthropoda > Insecta > Lepidoptera > Noctuidae > Griposia > Griposia aprilina. The sequence goes on along the minus strand of OU744294.1, from coordinate 10,631,988 downwards.
TAGTCAGTATTAGGTAATTGAAAAAATACCCAAATCCTTCAAAGAGATGTATATCCCCTAAAGTTACAAATACAGTCATGTACTCATTGAAAGAAGTGTAGGTACATACTTCGTTACAAATAATTATACAAATGATATTTGACGATTATAGGTGTTCACTCAATGTTCCAAAATTATGTTTACAGCAATGAGGACCCTGTAAATATGTACTCTCCCAAAAAAAAAATTGTTTTCACCTTTCGTTACAATAATATGTATGCAAGCGGACATTCTAATTTTAAATTTCAGAAATTCTGTTATAACTAATGGAAACTCTTTGGAGATAGCTTCTTTGTGTTCTATGATAAGTATGATAACACTTATAAATGTCAAAATATAAATACTGCGCAATAGATAATAGTTCCTCTTATCCATCATCTTTACGAGAATAGATAAAATTTATTAATTATTTTGGATATCAATATGTATCGTATTGATGAGCACACCAAACACCATTCTCCCATTACGGGAAAGTGGCGTTTCTATTTCAGAGATTTCTGAAGAATTAGAGATTACGGTAAAATTTTATACTTTTATAGATCTTTTCGTTTTTTCATTATATCTATTAGGGAATAGAACAAACCATCCCTATACAGGGTGGAATTTTGTAATGCCACCTGGAGGGAAAGTACTCTTAATACTGCAGATAGAAAGTTTTACTCAAAGGAAGCATTCCTTTATTTTTGAATAGAAAGCAAACTGCATTCAAAGATTTTCGAAAATTCTCTTCTCCCACACCCGGGAATCGTACCGGCTAAAATCTGAAAAAATTATACCCTGTACTTTTATTGCATCGATCGTTAGGGTCAATTATAAGGATGAAATCTCTCTACCAAACATGATAAATTAAATGAAAACCAGGAAATCTTAAATTAATTTAATTATTTACAAAAAATGGTAAACTAACTAATTAGCTGCTCGAAATGGGCTCCATTCTCTTGGATACACAAATTTATTCTTTTAACGAATTCATTTCTAGTAACCTTTAATAAAGTGTTGTGGTGAATATTATAAATCGTATTCTGAACTTCAACTCTCAACTCGTTGTCATTCGCATAAGATTTCATGTAAATTTGATTTTTTACATATCCCCACAAAAAAATATCTAATGGGGTGAGATCTGGCGATCTCGCAGGCCATCTGATTGTGCTGTTTGTACCAATCCAGGTATTAAAATGGTTATTAATGTAGGCAGTAGTGATTCTGCTGTTATGTGCTGGAGCACCATTTTGCTGTAGAATTATTTGGTTTCGCTCTTCCTCGGGGAAACCATTTAACTCGTTTCTTAAGAGATCCAGTATTTCAATATACTTGACAGTGTTTAAATGACCTTCGTACACGTGGACTAACACTACATTATTTCTCATAATTCCGCATCAAACGTTGAAAGAAAATCTTACTTGATTGTTAGTTTCATGAACACGAACAGGATTCACTCGAGACCAATAATGGTTATTGCGGCGATTGTACATGCCATTATTGCTGAACTTGGTTTCGTCAGACCATACAATGTTACTCAAAAAATTAGGGTTTCGGTCAATTTCTCCAAGCATGTTTTCACAAAATTGTAATCGTCTGTCACGATCCCCAATATGCAATTTTTGCACCAACCGATACCACCGATAGCATTTATACTTATACTTTTTCAGCACTTTAAGTACGCGAGTGTGGGTTGTTCCTAATTCATTGGCAGCATCTCTACTTGAAGCCTTTGGAAATGATTCAAAGTATGTTAAAACATCTAGTTCAAAATCGAAATAGTTTTGCTGAATAGTTTGCCGTCTCTTCTTGAAACCACCCGTATTCTTTAAATTTTCTACCATTCTTTTCAATACGAACCGAGTTGGTGCCTGTCGGTCTTGATATCTCTCTGCATACCACCGCAGAGCTAGATTCACGTTTTTGTTATTTAAAAAATAAGCTTCCATTAAATCAAACTGTTCTTGATAAGCCATTTTCACCGTGAGACAAAATGTGAAATGAGTTGTAAAAACAATCAAATGTGAATAACAACTATGACAATCTAATTTTCAAATTTTAATCAAACATTCCATATTTAAATTACCTCATAAACGCAGCTACGAGTATGTCGCAAAGGAGTCTGCATTACAAAAGATGGATGTTAGTTAAAGAGTTTAACTTGACTCATTGAATTTGTAACTTCAGATTTCCTGGTTTTCCTTTCATTTAATTTATCATGTTTGTTAGAGAGATTTCATCCTTATAATTGACCCTAACGATCGATGCAATAAAAGTACAGGGTATAATTTTTTCAGATTTTAGCCGGTTCGATTCCCGGGTGTGGGAGAAGAGAATTTTCGAAAATATTTGAATGCAGTTTGCTTTCTATTCAAAAATAAAGGAATGTTTCCTTTGAGTAAAATTTTCTATCTGCAGTATTAAGAGTACTTTCCCTCCAGGTGGCATTACAAAATTCCACCCTGTATAAAAGTAAATGTATGCATAATTATGAAGTTCACACATATATTTTTATTTGTTTTGCAGCAAAGAACTTTTTAAACAAAAAATAACCAAATAACATTTGATTTTGGCGGGTTACAGCTAAGGATCCCCCCTAACAAAGTTATATTAGGTCTTTACCTATGAAATTGCCGTTCTGCAGTACTGGCCATTTCAAATCAAAATAATTTTTGTTTGGCTAAGAATTCTAATTTCAAATTAATTTTATTTTAAAAACATGGATTTTTTTTTCTAAAAGTAGTCATTTCTTTATTGATTAGTGTTACATTTTCATCGCATTTCAATCGTTTTCGTCATCATGGATACGTTAAAAATTCGAGTAATTATGGAATATGAGTACCGTCGTGGCAGCAACGCGGCACAAGCGGCACGCAACATCAACGACGTTTACGGAGCTAACACTACAAACCAACGCACCACCTGTTATTGGTTTGCTCGCTTCCGTTCTGGAAATTTCGACCTGAAAAATGAACCTCGCGGTCGTCCGAAGACTTTGGTCGACAATGACGAATTAAAGGCGATTGTGGAAGCTGATGATACACAATCTACGGCTGAATTAGCAGCAGCTTTTGACGTTAGCGTCAAAACAATATTGGTCCATTTGCGTCAAATTGGCAAGGTAAAAAAGCTTGACAAATGGGTGCCCCACGAACTCAATGATCGCCAGCGCGAAGTACGCGTCGAGACGTGCCTTGCACTGCTCAACAGACACACAAATGAAGGAATTTTGAACCGCATTGTTACCTGCGATGAAAAATGGATTCTGTTTGATAACCGTAAGCGCTCAGCAAGTTGGTTGGATCCTGGTTCAGCACCTAAACAATGCCCTAAACGAAAACTTACCCCTAGAAAAGTGATGGTCACTGTTTGGTGGTCTAGCGCCGGTGTGATTCATCACAGCTTCTTACCAAACGGGGTGAGCATTACTGCAGATGTGTACTGTGAAGAACTGAACACAATGATGGAGAAGCTGGCGCATCTCCAACCAGCATTGGTCAATCGCTCGTCTCCGCTGCTCCTGCACGACAACGCGCGACCTCATACTGCACAGCAGACGGTCTCCAAGTTGCAAGAACTGGGGTTGGAAGCTCTCCGTCATCCGCCCTACTCACCAGACCTTGCGCCTACAGACTACTACTTTTTCCAGAATTTGGATAACTTCTTGGCGGGAAAAAAATTTAATACCCGAGAGGCAGTACAAAATGCCTTTGAAGAATTTGTTGCCTCCCGTCCAGCTGATTTCTTTAAGAAGGGCATCAATAAACTGCCACTGCGATGGCAAAGATGCATTGATTGCATGGGTGATTACTTCGATTAATACAAATAAAAAATTCATGAAAAAAATTCGTTTAAATTTTTTCATACAAAACGGCAATTTCATAGGTAAAGACCTATTATTTGTCGAAGAAAAGACATTCACGACTAATGCAGATGGATGCGTTTCCCTCTATCGAATGGATAGGTTAACACTCGTTATGAGGAGAGAAATGTATTGCCTAACAGACGGAGTGGCCGATTATCTTTAGGTTTTAGGGGATAGGTCTTCGCTTCAGGCCCAGGGGAATTGACTGAAATTTTAACGCTATTATGCTATTTAAACGCTTTTAAAATTTAACAGTTTGAATGATAATAGGGATGTTCTAATTTCTACATTTAGAAACGTATTTGGAGATGAAACAACTTTTTTACTTCAAAACAGTTCTTCCATTCAGAACTTTAGGTTAGTTCAAGTATGGATAACGAACAACACAATATTGAGCTGATAAGGTTGAGTCCCAAGTCACTTGACCTTAATATTATTGAGAAAGTCTGGGGTATTAATGTCCAAAATAGGGAGCCATCTCAAGTAAGAACGATTGACCATCTAACATAACATGTCCACGAATTGTGGGATTATTATCAAGGGTCAAACTTTTGTTAGAATGCAGCAAATTCCATGCGAACTCGTTAATTGCAAGACACACAAAACAAAACAACAAAATATTGAAAACGTTTTATATATTTTTTACCAAAATGTGAAGTAAGTACATCTAATGTTATAGATAAGTTATTTTATTAATAGCAAGCTGCAATTTAAGTTTAACTATATGAATTTTGTGATGCTGTAGACTCTTTTTACGAGTTGGTTGTAAAATAATGGAAATATGTGGCAAAAATAATTTGTAGTCTATTTCGATAAACAAATGACACGCCAATAACGTTATTGCATGCACGAAATGGAAGACAAAACAAGTATTTCCGTACTGTTCTCAAATTTGAATATAGGATGTCGGACCTGTATACATATCATTGTAACCAAATACGAACACATTAATTCGTTTCAGAGCGTACACATTACAGTACCCTTCTTGCTGTATACATAAAAATGATACATTTAATTGAAACATAAATCTGTCAATGTCGTGTTTACAAGTATTTGTAACAAACAATGACAACATCATCAAAGGATATTATATTTGTGTAACTTTAGAAAGAAGAAAGAAAAAGTATTTATTGGGACTCGCACAGGATTATCTGAAACTAAACTAAACACACTCATAAAAAAAGAAAAGTAAACTGAAAATAACAACAGAAAGTCCTGTACGATGCCAAAAGGCTCCTATCTCAGCATGATGCTGTGACATTTAAAAAAAAAGTGTCGCAGCCATGAAGGTATAGTTTTTATCTATAACTTCATGGTCGCAGTGCTGGTATTCTGATAGGGCTTTCAAATGTATACATCTCTTTGTATTCGACTGAACAAACGATTGTTCAACGTTCAATCAGCCTTGGACTTAACTAAGGTTTGCGCACACGGCACAGCCACAGTACCTAGACATATCTAGATTAATAGAAACAAATTATACTTATTTACTAACATAAACGTGGTTATACCTTCATAGATTGTATACGTATGATTTTTAAAACTTGCATTAAGTATATCTGTGAGGCCAATGAATAACTTGGGTGACTCAGTTTGAACTTTGCATTTAGCTAATGAGTCAAAATGTAGGTCAATGCTTCTCACGTTTCTTCTCGGGTGCTTTAAAATGTAATGTGGCTCACTGGAAGGTAAGTTATGCAACTACTCAAAACTTAACGACTTAAAATCCCTTGCTAGATGTTTCTAAAGTCATGGAAGCTATATTAGTTATATGAGGTGGAGTTTAAAGTTTGGGTCTTTAAAATGCACGTTATAGTCCGTGTCACACGAAGATGTACCTAATGTACCCGCTATCCGGGTGTAAACATGACACATCGAGCTGTAGAAAGAGACTACTTAGGTACTCACTCAGTGGCAGCCTTAGGGGGTGGCGAGCAGCCTCGCTCTTGCAGGGGCCTTCCGCAACAACCCGCGCGAGTAGATGTTTTTATATTTTTAACCCCCGACGCAAAAAGAGGGGTATTATAAGTTTGACCGCTATGTGTGTGTGTGTGACTGTCTGTGGCACCGCAGGTCTTAAACGGGTGAACCGATTTGAATGCGGTTTTTTTTTAATTGAAAGCAGGTTTTCTAGCGATGGTTCTTACACATGTTTTATCAAAATCGGTTCAGCCGTTTCAAGGTAATCAGCTCTTTTGTTAGCTGCGGTAAGGATCTTAGACGCATAATGGGTATTTACTTTACTTTCAAACATATGTGTGATCTTACATTTGAAACATCCATGTATGTACACTATATAAATATGCAAGATTATGGAATTCTTGGTCCGATGCTGCAGCCAGGATATCCAGCACACCAGTACACTCTTTAAAAAATAATAGCAGATATATCGAGTTTGGTTTCGTTTTGATCAGTATTTAATTCTACATACAATACAATGGTGGCAACATGATGAGCTGATGCCGCAGCCAGGATATCCAGCACACTAGTACACTCTTGAACAAAATAATAGCAGATATGTATGTCGTGTTTGGAATTGTTTTGATCAGTATTTAATTCTACATACAATGCAATGGTGGCAACTTTTTTTTTTTTTCTCTTTATTTTTTAGGGCTTTTTATCTAAAAAGATACGCCAACACCATCGTGCCTTTTAACATTACATAATATAAACACCCAACATATTGTATAAAACACTTATTCACACACATGAAAGTCACAGATGAAGGACTGTTATTAAACAACATAACTTTTTGGCAACTTCTGACGTTGGTTGAGATAAAATTGTTTGAATTAACCCCATGTTAACTTTGTTTAAGTCGAATTCCCTCAAAAATGACTCCCTCTCGCGCTTGTTTCGGACACAATCCATCAGCAAATGTTGCACGTCCTCAATCTGATACTGATACTCTGCAATTCGGCGAATCAGCTTCATTCATAAGGAATGCAAACTTCGCTGATGGATAATGCTCAGAGCGAAGTCTTAATATTAATTTAACGTAATTCCTACCAAGTTTATCAACATCGAACCAAGGCACACGAGAAGGCTCGCCTTGTGTGGTCCTATACCATATACCTTTTTGTTGACAGATATTAACAAAGTGTTGTTTCCAGGAGTTATAACAGTTTACTTTAAATTTACACATGTATTGGTGGCAATATGATAATAATAACACCATGTAAACGTACTGGTTTAGCTATTACTATTATTTTTTCAAGGCTCAGAAAAAACTTTTTTTTTTTTTTCCTATTGGGCAGCTCGTAGTTTTGACCACTGAGGTCTTGGCTACTTAACCGGGCAAGCCTGTGGGTGCCTTAAGCTACTAACTTAAAGCCTCCAGCCAGGGGGCAGAAAAAACTTTTTTTTATTATTTTTTTTTCCTTTTTGGCAGCTCGTAGTTGTGACCACTAAGGTCCTGGCTACTTAACCGGGCAAACCTGTGGGTGCCTTAAGCTACTAACTTAAAGCCTCCAGCCAGGGGCGAACAATACTTAAAATTTAGGTGACCGCACGCTAAGGGCACCCCCTGTGGGGTACGAACCTCGGCTTAGGGCGTCACTGAGGGGAGGGCAGCAAGATGGGACAGGCTCGATCTAAATTATATTATTATTATACTGGGGAATTTAAAACTACAGGCTCAGCTACGGCGCGGGCTGGCGCGTCGTCGAGCAAGGGTCGGTGGGGAGAAAAAACAAATATCAAACATAATACTAGTATAAATCCCGGTAACGAAACCATAGCGCGATCTTATTCGACCCCAACGCCATCTAGGGAGGCAAATGTCAAAGTTTATTTTAATAAAATCGATAGATCGCGCTATGGTTTCGTTTATGACATAACACACAGTATTATACGGGATTACATAAACGCCAATACAAGCTATTTGATGTAGTGTCTAAATATACCCTGAAACACGATCACAACTGTTAACTCATATACAAAACAAAACTAAACTAAAGTTTAATTTTTTTTTAAATAAAAATTTAAAAAACCCCCAACGCAAAAAAGAAAAGCGAACATTTAAAAAGTCAAAAATAATGCCTATCGTTGAGCCATCAAATTCGATTGAGTAACACCTTATATTTTAATTAGGTATAGAAATTGATGGATGGCACCATAAGGTATGCTCGTTGAAATGGCGCTATAATGTCGCGGCGGTAATTTAATTTTTATTATAGCTTTATTTTATGCTTAGATACAGGTGCGTAACTATCGCCGTATCAGCCGTATCAATGATTCGGGGCCCCCAATCTACAGGCACGATGAAATCCTGACGAAAGTAAGCAAAATTTCGTAAATTATCAAAAACTTCAAATTCTTATTGATAAGAGACCCGTGTTGAATGGATACCTAATGAAAATATGATGATAAATGAACGTAATTCGAATATGGCTCACAAAGGCTTCAAAAGCACAGGCGGTATCTAAATCTCAAGCTCTGGTATTAAGTTAGTAAAAATATCATAACCTATCCGAGTAAGGATGCTCAAATGTTCGATCTTGCTTCACTAACTCTTGCATTCTCTTAGTAAAATCACAATAAATTTTAACCTTTTTCAGTTCAGAATACTCCAATGTTCGAGCTCGCTCCGCTCGCTCTTGCATTCTCTTAGTAAAATCACAATAAAAATTAACCTACCCCGGTTCAAAATGCTTAATTTTTTCGCTCTTCAATGAATCCTAGGATACTTTAATTTTCTAGCTCGCGTCGCTCGCTCTTGTATTCTCTTAGTAGGGATACAATGGCCGTTTAACCTCCCTAGTCACGAAGCTATTTTATTTATTTTGTAAAATAACAATACCCTCTTATTGAGCTTCGCTGTAGTCTGGAAGGGGCCTAAGGGCCCCAACAAATTATGATATAGGGCCCCTTTAGGTCTAGCTACGCCACTGCTTAGGTTTTAGTTTAAAGTTTTAAACAATAAAATAAGTTTGGTATAAAAGTAATATTAACGATTAGAGATTTCAAAATAGAGTAACTTCATCATAATCAACCGCAAACATTTATTTTTAAATCCCTGCGTATATCTTTTAAGACATTTATGTACGTACCTTAGTTTATCATCATTAAGAACTTGTCGTCTTTAAGTTGGTTTTTTGTTTATAAATCTTCTAATACTTATAATATTTTAAGCTCCAAATAGATTAATTTCTCATCAATCATCAGAAATACTTCCGCTTCACATAAAGGACAAGGGCCTCACAAAGATCTGCCGCCCGGAGCCTCGCACTGGACTCCGGCCCAAGGTGGAGATAATCAATAGTGTCTCATTAGCTATGCTTGATGACTAGATCATCGCCACTGTACTCACTCACACGACGCGGACGCATGGGTTGCATCAGGTGGCACAGACGACGCTATGCAAAGAACATTTTTTTATAAAACTCTGTGTCACAGTAGCAGTCCGGAGTCTGGATCTGTGTCCGGTTGATGGCAATAGGCTCGCCCCCTATTACATGGGACTTAAACATAACTGGCGAAATGTGGGTGTACCTACCATAGGCACATCTCTGCCTAACCCTTCGGGGATTACAAGCGTAATGTGATATTATGTGCGATATTATACAATCGGGTACCTAACCAAGTGTATCGAATATCAAAAATATTTATTTGCTATAATATGGTACAATAGATATTACAGTAAATTTAGTTTCAGCTTATCCTGCCTTTATATGGCGTGCAAATATATCTCATGTCAATTAAAAATTCATTATGATTATTACAAATTTACAATAGGTATAGGTTCCATTGACTTATCCTCTAAATATTCCCTAAAGGTGTAATATATTTTTTGCAGTAAAAGTTTAAACAATTTTTTGTTGAACAATGTCAATGGTAAATCTTGAAGAGAATTTGGTGAATGGTTATATGTATGTCGGAAACACGTTAAATCAATGTTTGACTAGACTAATCGGGACGCCGGTGCCACCAGGTGGCGCTGGACAGAGTCTATAACGCTCAGGCTTGACCAGATGACAGCAGAGTTTATTTTTGACAGTTAAGCAGTGCAGACGTTTAGAAACTGTCGCGCGTTCTGTATAGTTGTGTCGTGTACCTACAGTGTGTGATCCGCTAGTGTGATTAATTTGATGGTACATTATAATTTGATTTGAATTGCAAACGGTTTTTCTATTGCGTAATAACCAACATTACCCATAGCCATAGTACTACCAACAGTCGTAAAAATATGGCTGATAATAACGAGAGAGACATACCTTCTTCGTCATGTATAATTGTCATAATAGACATGCAGTAGACATTTCTGGTAGACAATTTTAATTTCATTGGTGGCAACCGTAGTCTGTCTTTATGGCGTGCCCGGCTATTTAGCTTGTCACCCATATTTTCGAATTGATTATAGTTTTTTTTTACAAAAATACAAGTTTCAGAATATACAGACATGGTATGTAATGTATTTTAAGTTCCTGAAACAGTGGCTTACAGCTATCTCAAAAGTGAGCTCCACATTTTGCTCGGACACATCTTTTTTTAACCGACTTCACAAAAAGGAGGAGGTTCTCAATTCGTCTGTATGTTTTTTTTTATTTTTTTATTTTTTATGTGTGTTAGCTCATAACTTTTTTCTGGGTGAACCGATTTGGATGATTATTTTTATTTGATAGGTGGTGCTTCACATGTGGTCCCATTTAAATTTGATCAAGGTCTGACCAGTAGTTTTTGAGTTATCCTTAATACTGCAGATTTTTTCCACTTAGTTTATATGGATGATGTGTTAATAATTTCCTGTCACTGTTATTTACACACCAAGTAGTGGTATACGAATTTGTGTGGGGTAGGTACCGCAACTAAAAAGTGAAAAATAAAAACTTTTTTACAAAAAAACAACCGACTTCCAAAAAAAACACTAAAAGACGTAAAAAATAACTTTAATTTCGGAAGTCGGTGGCCAAACACGAAAATACAAAACCAAAGGCACCGACTTCCGAAATTAAAGTTATTTTTTACGTCTTTTAGTGTTTTTTTTGGAAGTCGGTTGTTTTTTTGTAAAAAAGTTTTTATTGTACTTTGTTAACTCTGTCAACGACCACTGATTTGGCCCAAATTATAATACCTAAGTACAGAGGATACGTAAGCATGGTAAGTAACCATCACAGTATCGAGACTAACAGTTTGCCTGATTATTTTCAGGACATATACAAAACGATCTATTTTTAGCAGGATTTTATCTAAGTGTGGTTTCCAACTGCAGTTTTGGTCGACGGATATACCTAAGAATACACATTCATGGGAACCTTTATATTGAATGTCTAGATTGCCTATATCTATCTTCATACGTACCTATAACATGTTCTGCTGAACGATTGTATTATTTAGAAAATTATATTTGCCTACATTGTGAATCCGTAACAAAATCAAGACATGATTTCCTCATAAGAATATTGTTATAAATCAAATAATTTCAAGGAGTTTCCTTAATTCAATAGAACACCTTACATTTCCTCTGTCGAGGAAAGTAAATTGATATAATTGTACTGTTGAGGCAACCATTACTTAGTTACTTGTAAGTGGTGTTCGAGCTCTTAGAATTCGTCGAAAGTTTAATAAAATGTTAATCTAAATGAGAAACTTTATTTTGAGTTAAAAAATCAAACGAATGTATCAAGTGCGATAGGTTTTTGTTTTAAGGACTTTTTGGGCCTAAAAGTTCTATCTCAGGTCTGATTTATCTGGTTTATCAATAAATTTCTAGCAGATTCACACTATCCAATCGTCAATCTTTAGTCCCTCCCACCTAAAATACAAATAATGACAATCGATCAAAATTAAATATAATAACACAAGAAAATTTGTCGTTACGGGTAGTCAGAAGCCTAAAAGTCTGATTACCAGTCTTATCAAGGGGTATCGTGTTACCCAGTAACTGGGTTGTGGAGGTCAGATAGGCAGTCACTCCATGTAAAATACTGGTATTCGGCTGTATCTGGTTAGAATGGAAATCGATCCCAATATAGTTGGTAAAACGCGAGACAGATTGTATGAATACAAGAAAATCACTCGACTTTGAAGCTGGTACGCGAACAATGTGAACCCACGCAGTTATTAGAATCACTCGTTAAATCTAAAACTGTCGTTGGTTTTTACATTTTCCACATTTTCCTTAAGTATTATTGATTTCAGAAATTATCGATTCGACATGGAGACTTATTAATTAGTCTTAGCTCACTTTTTACCAAAGTAGATTTAAACTTTAAAACTTAGTTTCTAACATGAATAATAAAATTATAAAATATTTTATCTGCATAGTTACTATGTTTATCTCCTTACTACTACCATACACGTTGCCCTAATGTTGTAGGTAACAAGACGCTCATTAGAAGTAGGTATAATTAAGTATGTGGGATACTAAATAGGTGTTCTAAAGTACCTAGCTACAGAATCTCGGTTCTATGTCTTAAAGAAAAACATAATGTACTTGTAAACCATATTATTGTTTTGTTAAGATGAAATTCAACGATTTATTTATTTGCTAACATGTAAAACATTGGTTAGTAGGCATGCATTAAAATTTCATGACACAGTATTCAGACATGCACCCTGTAAGGGCGCTGCAATTTGTTTTGTATCAATCTATTAAATTATCTACATAAAATATTGATTCTAATTATTACAATTTATTACTAAACATAAATCAGTAATTTATTACATTCTATTTTAAAATACGTCATTATTATCAATTCATTCATTCTTTTTAACCGACTTCACAAAAAGGAGGAGGTTCTCAATTCGTCTGTATGTTTTTTTTTTTTTTTTTATGTGTGTTAGCTCATAACTTTTTTCTGGGTGAACCGATTTGGATAATTCTTTTTTTATTTGATAGGTGGTGTTTCACATGTGGTCCCATTTAAATTTGATCAAGGTCTGACCAGTAGTTTTTGAGTTATCCTTAATACTGCATATTTTTTCCACTTAGTTTATATTGATGATGTGTTGATAATTTCCTGTCACTGTTATTTACATACCAATTAGTGGAATACGAATTTGTGTGGGGTAGGCACCGCAACTAAAAAGTGAAAAATAAAAACTTTTTTACAAAAAAAAAAAAAAAAACATACAGACGAATTGAGAACCTCCTCCTTTTTGTGAAGTCGGTTAAAAAAACAACCGACTTCCAAAAAAAACACTAAAAGACGTGAAAAATAACTTTTATTTCGGAAGTCGGTGGCCAAAAACGAAAAAACTAACCCAAAGGCACCGACTTCCGAAATAAAAGTTATTTTTCACGTCTTTTAGTGTTTTTTTTGGAAGTCGGTTGTTTTTTTGTAAAAAAGTTTTTTGTCTTAAAGGTAATATAGTACATAGTTATTTATTATTTAACATTTACGTCAAGCATATTATGACTATGATCGGTCGATTCACAATTTGTCAGTTTTAAATTCTTCAACGGTATAGTAGCCTTTCTTTATTAACAGAGATTTTAACTGTTTCGAGAAATTTTAGTCATTTGTTAGGGATTTTAAACTTTCCGGTAGCTTATTAAAAATGTTAGCTAGTCTTGAGTATGGGGTTTTCGCGATAACTTTTAAGTTTGTGATGGGTAGTATTAATCTATTCTTATTACGTCGGTTATTGTTTTCATTTAGCTCGATGTTAGATTTGAAGAGGTGCCTATTTTTCCTAACGAATATACAACTTTGCAGTATTTACTTTTGACTTTCATTTTGGATGAAGAAACCAAATTAACCTTTGAAAAATTATTTCAGTAAATCATTCAATGTGGTCCATTCTGTCCATTTCTACGCCTTTTAATCAAAGTGAATGAATTTGATTAAGTCGAGTGATATTAGAATTGGACATATCCTCAGAAGTTTTCAAATGTCATAGAAAATCGGAGCCCTCAACTAATTAGTACCAACACATTGTATTAAATTGCAAGACATTTGATCATCGGAATCAAGATGGCATTAAGATTAATTGAGCGATAATTACTTGTTCGATTAAGTACCTAACATCCTGTGCGACACATCTCGATGACAATACAGTTTCTGGGAATCCTACATGTGCTAACAATAAGAGCATTAGGAACGTGTCCTACCGCTGCGCGCCGACGAGGAAGCGACTAGCTGTCAACGATTTTCTCGCTTAAGAAACGTACCGTACGACCCGTGTAATTAAAAAAGACCGCTGACTGTCTAACCGCCGCCGCCGAGTACTCGTTTGTAGCAGCGACAAGAACTATCAAAGAGAGTACTCGCTCAGCGACGTTCGCTGAGCGGCCAGAACACTAGCTGAGAGACTCACGCTTGTTACGAGTATCGTCAAACGGTTTTGTTTGTTGCCAACAAGGGCACTTAATTGTTAATTATAATACAGTTAACACATCAGAGCCCTTTTTGGCAGCAAACTATATTGTTTCAATGTTAAAATTCCTTTTTAACCGACTTCCAAAAAGGAGGAGGTTATATGTTCGGCTGTATGTACTTATGTTTTTATGGATGTTCATCGATTTCTCCGTCAATTGAGAACCGATTTTAAAAATTATTTTCTGGTTTGTAAGGGTATGCTCTAGAGGTGGTCCCATTGTCACCAAGTCAAAATCTGATGTGGGGATCCCATGGAAAACGAGAGAAATCCTCAAATTTTATAGGCACACCTATAGCGATTTGGGTATTTTTATAGTAACTTGTGCATTTGCTCTTGGAAAGCACTATTTGGTGAAGTGGAATTGATGATGAAGACCAGAGGTGGCCACCGGAACTACTCATTGTGGTTGCGATTCGATTACTTTAATATGGTTGCTAAACAAGTTAAGCTCATCACAATACATATGTTGAAATGGAGCTAATGGTGGCTTCACCATCAGCTCCAGTTCTTCACGTTTTTACCAGGAGAACTCCTCAACAATTAACGTCCCTGCATCGGGAAAAGCAATATTTTGTAAAAGGTGATGAGCAGTTGAAATAAGGCTATTGTAACTTAGATAAATTAATAACGGACCTTTTTTTTTTTGGGTGGGAATTCATCAAATGACCTCTCCCGCTCTGGGCGGAGCGGGAGGGCATGTCTGACTCTAACTGACTAAAACCCACCCGTGTTCCTTCAGTTGCCTGTGCGCCAGGGCCACGGTAACTCTTTCGCACAATTCGCGACCACGGCAGGCATCGGCCCTATCGGACCCCGTCAATTATGCTGACGACTATTTGAGGCGCGCGTGGAACACAACGCGCCGTCGACCCGGGCCTGGTCCTTACCGGACGGCAAGTTGCCCATTGCTCGCCATCCGCAAGCCCGCACCTACGGTGGCCGGGAGTCGGCTATCGACTTCCGACGCCCAAGGTGTCTCCTCCTGCGGTGACTAGGGGCGTGAGGGCGCAACGATTGCCTCACCTTCACGCACTCCGCCTCCTCCTTCGCGAGCATTACTGCTTTGCAGAAGGAGGTGATGGCTTCCCATTCCCTCTCGCTCTGTACCATGGCCTGGATCAGGGCCGGACGCGAGAGATCGCCGTCGCCGATCACCGCCAGGAGGACACGGCGGTGCTCCGCCCAAGCGGGGCAGACCTCCACCGTATGCTCCACCGTGTCCTCTGGTCGATCCACACAATGATAACATCCGGGCGTTTCCTCCCGCCTTATCCGAAACAGGAACCTCCTGAAACCGCTATGTCCGGTGGGGACCTGCGTCAGGCGGAAGGTGAGGACGCCGTGGCGCCTGTCAAGCCACTCCCCAAAGAGGTGGCTTACCGCCGCAATTGTGGCGTGCCCAGCACTGGGTTGCGACAGTCGCACTCTCCATGCCGCCATGAGAACCCGCTGGAGTTTTTTTCCGCTGTGCTGCGATTTCTCGCTGCAGCGCAGTTACACCCCGGCGTTTCGCCTCCTCGCACCACTCCCAGATGTGCGCGAGGACTTGTGCCTCCAGATCTCATGGTGGCAATCCGGCAAGGAAGCTCGCCGCCTCGCAGGAGCCCGTGCGGTATCCCCGGACCAGCCGGATGGCCACTCTGGAACCCTCTGGGACGCGTTCAACCGACGGGTCGGTCGGCGCCTCAATGAACGCGCCGACACCGGTGCCCCGTAAAGGGCCATGGACAGCACGTTTCGATTCACCCCTGCATGCCTATCCACTCGGTTTGACGGTTCAGAGGCATACTAGCGAGTAATCGCTCGTCGCGGTCGCACACTCGTTGCTCGCCAACTCGTTTTAAGTTACTAGCTCTACTCGCTTCTCGTAAATCGCCGGCGGTGGGACAGCTGCCTTACATGATGGTGCATTTAATTGAAAACAATTGAATCACGCATCGGTTGAACCTAACACTAGGCCACCTCCGCAGCGCAGAAACCATGTAAGTTACCCACGGAAGATTAATTACCTGCGAAGTGAGCAGCCCTGTGTGTTTGTGTATTGGAATATTACTATGAATTCGAATATTAGGTGGATAGTAAATAGTGCAAAGTGAAATTATGTGCAGTTTCTGGGTTTTTGTTGAGTATATATGCGAGTTCCTAATATACCTATATAATTTTCTTCTTTGTCTACCTACGCGTAGGCACTATCATTATTTATTAATACAAAAAACTTTTTTACAAAAAAACTACCGACTTCCAAAAAACACACTAAAAGACGTGAAAAATAACTTTAATTTCGGAAGTCGGTGTCTTTAGTTTTGTATTTTCGTTTTTGGCCACCGACTTCCGAAATTAAAGTTATTTTTCACGTCTTTTAGTGTGTTTTTTGGAAGTCAGTTGTTTTTTTGTAAAAAAGTTTTTATTTTTCACTTTTTAGTTGCGGTACCTACCCCACACAAATTCGTATACCATTACTTGGTGTGTAAATAAGAGTGACAGGAAATTATTAACACATCATCCATATACACTAAGTGGAAAAAATATGCAGTATTAAGGATAACTCAAAAAATACTGGTCAGACCTTGATCAAATTTAAATGGGACCACATGTGAAGCACCCCCTATCAAATATAAAAAGAATCATTTAAATCGGTTCACCCAGAAAAAAGTTCTGAGCTAACACACATAAAAATAAAAATAAACATACAGACGAATTGAGAACCTCCTCCTTTTTGTGAAGTTGGTTAAAAATGTATACCTTTACTGATTTAATTACTTACTATCTTCTGAAGTCCTGACAGACGTATTATAACGTCTAACAATGTTTTAAAGGAAACGATCTCACTGAGAGAATTTTATATGAATGCTTACCCGAGTGTAATGTTGAAGAAATTCCATGTTTATAAAGATTTTAAATGTAAATGGAACCAATGCAATCACAACAGACTGAAACGTAATCTATTGTTGATTATGTTTTACAAATATCCTTTTTGTAAAGATCTTTATGATTGAAATATTAAATACCTACTTATTACTTTTAGACGCAATTTTTTAGCGTATTCATTTATTTGACGACTCTTCTAAAATTCGCTTCAGTAGAGCCTGTGATTGTAAGTAACCTAAATTCATAATAAACAATAAAAGTATGTCTACATCATCCACTGTCCCATAAAAAATTTCAACACCTCGACCCAAATGTATGGGATGGTAGATATTTTTTTCACGTTTAGGATATTCGTCCCATGGAGAAAGTTTTTCAGTTTGACGGTCTATTCCACACCCTTAAATTTGACCACATCTTTGTGATATATGCTACTGTAGGTCCAGATAATACCTATATCAATTCAATTCGTACATACCTAGTTATCCAATCGTTCACAAGGTCCACCTCATCGATTGCTACATTCAAGCATCGTGAGCCATATTTTAACGATTCCCGCTACAATCCGACAAACAGATTGTTATTTATAAATATAGAATAGAATATACGAGTAATAGAGTACTCTTTATTGTGTACATACGAATTGGAAAAAAATATTAGAAACTTTACATAGGGCGGTCTTATCACCAAAAGCGATCTTTCTTTTTTAGGGTTCCGTACCCAAAGGGTGCCAACGAGGGACGCTTTTACTAAGGCTCCGCTGTCCGTCTGTCTTTCACAGGGCTGTATCTTTTGAACCGTAATAGATAGACACTTGAAATTTTCACAGAGTGTGTACTACTATAGTCGCTATGAGAACAAATAATAAAAATAAAATAACGTTAAAATGAGCAAGAAACGTGTTTTTTTTTTTCGGCGTTTTCTGCTTAATCCCGAATATGTAGTGTTAAATGTTGGGTGGTACGGAACCCTTTGTGTGCGAGTTCGACTCGCACTTGGTCGCTTTTTATTGTTCTTTCATTTCCATATATGCCTAAAACATCAGCTGAAATCGTGTACGTGTTGATTAAAAGGTCACATAAAGGGCGTAGTTACTTGTGACAGGTTTTCATTATCATCGCAATCGAATGGGTGAAAATATAATTATAATTTACTAGCGACCCGCCCCGGCTTCTCACGGGTGCAATGCTGATACTAAATATACTAAAGAATGTCTTTATATACAACGTTCACAGCTTTTTGTCATTAGACAATACAAACATGTTTACTTTAGAGGTTACTCTTGAAAGAGCAACATCTCTCGTAGAGGCACGCGCCGCCGCCGGCCCCCCGGCCGATACCGCCGCAACCGATATGTCCCTGCATTTCAAATCTGTAATATCTTCGAAAATATTCATTTAAATTACATGCTGTAAGGGCCATATTGATCTATATTACATGAACAATTTATTTAAGGTACTTAATTGGATAAGGATTAATGCTCTATTGCTTAAAATCGCTTCGTAAACAAGCCATTATTTCTTGTAAAAAGTAAAGGATAAAAAATGGTTATTTTGGGTTATCCCTAAGGGATAGACATATACCATCGGGGATTTCTTTTTTGTAGACCTTTTTAAGGTGTACCATACTGTAGTACATTATTTTGATCTGTCTCGTAGGATTCAGCCAGCGTTTGCAATGTAAGCGCAAAAAAATGTGTCGACATCACGTTAGAAACCTCTAAAATTATCAGTTTTCTATTATACATATAAACCTTCCTCTTGAATCACTCTATCTATTAAAAAATACCGCATCAAAATCCATTGCGAAGTTTTGAAGATCTAAGCATACCTAGGGACAGACAGACAGCGGGAAGCGACTTTGTTTTATAATATGTAGTGATATTATAATGCTAAAGAGTCAACCCGCACTTGAATAGTGTGCCCCATTTTTTTTAATATCTAGATATATGGTGTCCTATTTCAGGATACTAAATTTTGTGTATATATTAATTGTGGTTCGAGAATGATAAATCGGGCAACCCTGTAGTAGGTAAGAAAGCCACCCGTAAAAAAAAAAATTGAGCCGTCACGGGACGGCACGGTCGCCACGGCATGCGTCGCCACGTCAGCTATCGGTTTTACCCGCGGCTATAGATGTTCCACATCAAAAATGGTCATCCACCCAAAGACTGACCTTGGCAAGCGCAGCTTAACATTGCAATTTCATTCTTATTTACGCTATGTTCAAGGTCCACTTTGGCAATGCGTCGTCACGCTAATAATCGGTTTAGCCGAGGCTCTATGTTTCACATCTGTTTAGTCTATGCCTGAGCTATCGTCGCAGACGTCTACTGGTCGTCAAGCCGCTAACTTTCGAGTTTGCATTCGACATTTCTACTCAAACTTGAGGGCTTTACACGTATTGTTGAAAGTTTTCGAGGAGCCAATTTGTAGGCTGGATTTATGCGGGCCTAAATCCAATCTGTCGACGAATTAATGATTGATAGCGCGAGATGAAGCCACGAGTCCCTTGCAACAACTTTGGACTTACGATGCATATTAAGCAGTTGGCGTTGAGGTCAAACTGTGTATCGCTTAATTCGCTTATGAGAACCTTAGAGCATTTGAAATTCATAGAGACATTGATGTTTCAGCCTTTGATATTACTGTTGGTGTTCTGGGAAGGTTAGAACAGTAATGTGTGCAGTAATATTATAAATTCGAAAGTAACTCTGTCTGTCTGTATGTTACCTTTTCACGGCTAAACCTCTGAACGGATTTCGATAAAATTTGGCAAAAAGGGAGTGATACAGGGGATTAAAGTTTGTATGGGAAAGCATTACTTAAGTTAGGAATATGAAAATTCATGCTTTTGGTAAGAAATAAAGAGTGTATCAGCGTTTTTTTTAAATCATCCCTCAAGGGGGTAAAATAGGGGATGATTTTAAAATTCACATTTATTTAATGTAGACATTTTTGAGAACATCTATTTAAGTGATTTAAGGGATTGGAAAAATAGTCTGTCTGTTACCTTTCATGCCTTAACAGTTAAACGGAATTGAATGAAAGGCGTAACACGGATAAGCCATGACCTGGGTTAGGACATAGGATACTTTTTTAACCCGGTACTACGTTCCCGGGGGGTAATTTCCGACATTTACGCGGGCGAAGCCGCGGGTAAAAGCTTGTTATACCTATTATAAAATAAACATAATAATATTCACATTCAAAGTAACGCCATTAATTTAGCATGTCAAACTAATTCTCCCTTCTACGCAATGGATACCGTGTCATATTTACACAGTAAGTCGATTATGTTATTTACAAAGTATTATGTAAATCCGTAAAGATTCGCCGCTTCGAAACTTTATCAAAACATGAATAAGCCTACCTAAATAAATATGTATGTTGTTGAATGAGATCATTTTTTTAACCGACTTCAAAAAGAGCGGGGTTATCATTTCAGATGTTTGTATTTTTTTTTAATGTATGTTCGGGCATAACTCCGTCATATATAGACTGATTTCCAAAATTTTCTTTTTGGTTGAAAGGGTATACTCTCGAGGTGGTCCCATTGTCGCCAAGTCAGAATCTGATGAAGGGATCTCATGGAAATCGAAGGAAATTCTCAAATTTTATAGGCACACCTATAGCGATTTGGGTATGTTATATAGTAACTCGTGCATTTGCTCTCGGAAAGCACCATTCGGTGAAGTGGAACTGATGATGAAGACCAGAGGTGGCCACCGGAACTACTCAATAATAAGTATTTCACGGGTTGCGATTCGATTACTTTATTATGGTTGCTAAGCAATTTATGCTCGTCACAATGCATATGGTGCAGTTCTTTTCGTTCTTATCAGGAGAACTCCTCAACAATGAACGTCCCTGCATCGGGAAAAGGAATATTTTGTAGAAGGTGATGAGCAGTTGACATTTTTAGGCTATTGTAACTATCGTAAATAAATTTATAATTGACTCACTAAAAAGTGAAGATTAAAACCATTTTTACAAAAAAAAAACCGACTTAATTGATCTGTAAACATCTTAGCGCTCGGTCTACGGTAGGGGCTAGCTGGGACTTCGAGCGTCAGATGCGTAAGCTTAATCCTTCGACCGTCAGATGACGTCAGCGTAAGATCCGTGTCTATTAGGTTGGGGAAAAAGTCTTTTCGCATTATAGTATGTATGAACTTGTAATAAAATCTCTTTGGCTATACTATTTGTATCTGGCTGGTTTTGGTATCATTGAAAGTTTAAATTTTAAAGAACATAATTCCAAATTCAAATTAGGAAAATGTGTGATTTTCATTTGTTTTTCGTACTGTCAAGATGAGTGAATCTAATGAAGGAATTCAATACCTTTTAAAATTTAACTACTAAATAGGTAAAAATGCAACATAAGCCGCGAAAAATATTTGCGATGTTTATGGACCTAGTGCAGTGTCTGTGAGAGTAGCACAAATTTGGTTAAAGCATTTTCAATCCGGAAATTTTGATGTCAAAGATGCACGTCGCTCTGGTCGCCCTATTACGGATAAAATGGATGCCATTTTTGAAAAAGTGGAGCTAGATCGGCATATCACTAGTTACGACGTAGCTGAAGAATTAAGAATTGACCACACAACAGTTTTGGCATATTTGAAAAAAACTGAGTACACGAAAAAGCTCGATATTTGGGTACCTCACGAGCTCACTGAAAGAAACCTAATGAACCGTGTACTCATTTGTGATTCTTTATTACGACGTAATGGAACCGAACCATTTTTGAAGAAGCTGATAACTGGTGATGAACAGTGGATCACGTACGACAAGGACGTGCGAAAAAGGTCGTGGTCAAAGGCCAGTCAGGCTTCACAGACTGTGGCGAAACCCGGGTTAACTCGCAACAAGGTGATGCTGTGTGTGTGGTGGGATTGGAAGGGCATTATTCATTATGAGCTGTTACCACCAGGCAGGACCATCAATTCTGAACTCTACTGCGAACAACTGATGAGATTAAAGCAAGGAGTTGAGAGAAAGCGGCCGGAATTAATCAACAGAAGGGGTGTGGTTTTTCATCATGATAACGCTAGACCTCATACATCTTTAGCCACTCAGCAAAAATTAAGAGAGTTTGGCTGTGAGGTGTTAATGCATCCGCCGTATAGTCCTGACCTTGCACCTTCAGATTTCCACCTGTTTCGGTCCCTTCAGAATTCTTTAGGCAGTGTCAGGTTAACATCACGAGAGGACTGCCAAAACCACTTGTCACGGTATTTTGATCAGAAGTCCCAAAATTTCTATAGCAATGGGATCATGTCCCTACCTACAAGATGGCAAAAAGTTATCGAACAAAATGGTCCCTACATACTTTAGTTAAATGTAAATAAACTATATTAAAAAATGTTTTGAGTTTTCTTACAAAATGCGGAGAAACTTTTTCCCCAACCTATTATGTGAGCGCGTGAACCAAACTGATGCGAGCTCACATGTTTACACGTCAATTTTCGTGAGTGCCAAACCGACTCACACCGATTATTTTTTTGTTCATTATGATTATGTATATTTAAGTCATTTAAATAAATGTTTATCGATGTTTCTTTCCATAATAGATATATTAATTTGATCCAGCTTTATTAACATTTTATTGAGTTTTGAGGTAATTTTTAGGGTTCTGGAAAACGGAACCCTTATAGGATCACTCATGTGTTTGTCTGTCTGTCTGTCATAGCCAATTTGCTCGGAATCTACTAGACTTACTAAATTGAAATTTGGTATACATATGAATTTCTGTGACCCAAAAACAGACGCGTAACTGATGAATTTTGATTATGGGTGTCACTTTTGCGGGGCAAACTAGAAAATTAAAAACAATAGTTTTGCTAACTGTACCGTGTGACATATTAAATGAAATGGCTTATTGCGAGGGTCTCAATTTTTTTTTTATAATTTAATTATAAACTTTTTTGAAGTTATTTAAGAAAATATATGAAAATTGACCATTCCCCCCTTATCTCCAAAACAACTGAGCCTAAAATTAAAAAAAAAAATATTCAGAAATGAGTTATTTACTTACAGATTACAGGAAAACCTATAAGAGGTCTAGGGTCTTAAAGTAACATAGTAAATCTTTCAATATTGTGTTTACAAACTTACAATTGCAGCTGGAATGTATGGGAGAACATGTTTTACAACCACAATGTCAAGTTCGTTCTTCGGATTTGGGGGCACGGTAGTAAGCCCAAGGCGGGCCGAAAAAAAAAAACAGTGGCACTATCTTCCTTTTCTCGAAGCGTTTCGTAGTATTTTCATACCCACACACAGCTTCGGCCTGGATAATGCTAGAGAGCTCAAATTCTCAGGATAAAATTTAGTTAGCAAGCTTATAAAACACACTAAGTTTCATGTACTAGCGTTGGATTTTATTACCTAATACCTAAAATACTTCGATTTCGTGTCTGTCTGACTGACTCACTCATTCGCTCATCAAAACCTCTAGGGCACTCCCGAAGTCCTAGAAAGCTGAAATTTGGTATGCAGGCTAGGATTTGCACACAAACAACAACAAAAAATAATAAATTTGTTACTTTCATGCTCTAAGTCCTTCAAAGGGAGGTGCAATTTTGTATTTCTTACGGATAGTCGGTATACCTACTTCCATTTGTTATAAAAGCTAGATTAACATGATTGTATATAAACAACAAAAAAGAAACTGTTCTTCGTTGGCTATGAAGAAAGTAACTGCTGGCGTGCAAGAAATACCTTTTTTAACCGACTATGCTAGAACTAAGGGTTATGATTTTAATATGTCGGTGTAATATCAGTATAATATCTAAAATAAACATAAAAAGAGTACCCTCCAAAAAGAAATGAAATCTCACCTAAAACATTTCATGTAAAGTAGGTTCCCAAGACTTGCATAACGCTTTCACTGTTAAAAAGTTATCATATCTAATGTAGAGCCAAGCCCCTAACTCGACGAGGCCTAACTTTGCAAACCAAAGAATGGAATGGAATGGAACGGCCAACCCGCACATTTTGACGAAGATGTAAGTGTGTAGAAGCGTTATGTAGAATAGAATAGAATAGAATAGAATACTCTTTATTATGTACACCATAAAAATTACAGATATAAAAGTAGAAATTTTACATAGTGTGACACAATGGGCGGTCTTATCGCTAAAAGCGATCTTTTACAGACAACCTTTGGATGGATTCAAGGTGGAAGGAGAGACAATAATGCAGGTAGTCAGTGGTGTACCATTTACATATACAACAAATACATACATACATAAAACATATACCTATCTACATAATATAATATATACAATAATAAACATGAAACAAGAGTAAGGAAACTAAATGTAATGACAATGTTTAAGGAGAGAGGAAGTGTTTTTTAACCAGAATTTTAAAAGTGGACAAAGATTGAGCACGCCTTATCGACATGGGCAAGGCATTCCATAACCGTACTGCTTGAACTGTAAAAGACTTGTCATAAAAACTGGTGGAATGCCTCGGCATCTCTAGTCTTAAGTCGTAAGTCTTGATAACATAGTTTACATGAAATGTTTTTGGTGGCTAACGTATTTGTCGTACGGAACCCTCTCCACGCGAGTTCAACTCGCATTTGTCCGGCTTTTTGATTGACATATACCAGACCTTATTGGTGATGTTCTTTAGAAAGGACAGGTGCAGTAATCGTAACCAGCATGCGTGTTTGACCGTAAACAAACTCAAACTCACAGCATTTATTTGAAATAATCCAATTACAGGCTCTTTTGAATTGTCAAGGGGTCAGTCAGTCAGAAAAATGAAGCTAGTTGCCCATTCCATAGCGTAGTAGGTACCTATGGAGAAGAACGGGCAAGAAACTCCATGGACACTCTTTTAAATCAACATATAGTTACATCATTCATGTTGTAATTATACATGTGAGAACGATGTAGAATGACGTGCACGTTAAAAGCGTCCGTACTAAAAAAGATAAAAAAAACAGTTCAAAAATTTTAATTTAAAATAGCCGTGGCAGCCAAGAGATAGAGGTAAGGATCATAGCAGGTGGCGTTCTGTAGTTTTTGCCTACCCCTATGGGAAGAAGGCGTGAGTTTCTTGATTGTATAATACTTTCGTTTCGCTTTCTATACATAGATTCAGAGGTTAAGATCATCATCTTGTAAAGTGTAAAAAAAAACCACAGATTTTCTTTTCTAAAGCTACACCATCAGGGTGAGAAAATTAAGTTATTATAAAAGAAATGGCTTGTCGTCGCCGCTTTAATGAAAACCTCGGAGATAACCTGTTTCTTATAGATCTTGCACCTGTATGGACTTGAACTGGGCTTTACGAAAGACACCGCTCTTTCATATTTATGTTCAAATAATTATAAAAAAATCCCTTATATGATATTTTGTAACGTTATGTGATTTTAAGTGCTCTGTCGTGCATTCAAGTTTTCATTCAAAAGCTTGTTTTTAAAAAGTATTTTTTTTCTTTTGATTTTATTTTTAACTTTTTAGTATTTTTGTTGCGAGATTGACTGTCTCTTTCTTTGTGTAGAAGTTTATTTTGTTCATACGCTTCCCTCGAGTATAGGACAAAAACGGTCCATACTCACGGTCAGCCCAAACTCGATGGGGTTGTGTCGTTTAATGACCGAGTTCCTATGGCCATTTTCCAGCTTCATCATCAGACCCCGGTTACCATCTAGCACCAAAGTACTCGTCAAGATGGATCAAACGAGTCCAAACTCGATGGGGTTGTATCGTTTAACTACCGAGTTCCTATGGCCACCTTCCAGTTCCATCATCGGATCAGCTCCATGTCATAATACTTTTGCATTGTCATCAGATTTACACATGCATGCAAAATTTCAGCTCAATCAGTAACCGGGAAGTGGATCAAATTTAACTTGCAAAATTACATTACAGACAAACATCGGGTCAGGTGACACTAAAAAAAGGAAAAAAAAGAAGCTTGTAAAAAAGTAGTAAGTTAAGCTTTGATTTCCCAAGAAAGTGGTAAACCGCACTGAAGGGTTGTCCAAATACAGAGCGTTTTGTTTTATGACACCTTTATGTCAAATACTGGTAAAAACGACAGAGTTTCACGAGGGCCATTATAATAGGGAAATTATGAGTGCAGCAACAAAAGTTTTCTTTAGCACCTGCAACCTATCGTCTTTTTTTATATGTAGGCAACGAGTTAATAGAACAGCTTCAATTATATTAATTCATCATCTTTACTATTCCAACAGAATATCAAAAAACCAGCGTCATTTTACGAACGTAAATTAGTATGAGTCAGAGCTACCGATAAATATATTTACTTCTGAATTGATAACTCCGTGACTAATGTTGTAAGTGAGCTACTAAGCGAGCTCAGTACTTAGGGCACCCTGACTCGGACAGGTTAGGTTAGAAGGGAATGGCGGGGTCTTTCAGACCCCGCCATCCCCTTCGTGGTTATTTGTTTTTAAACCACCCAGAAGTAGGAGCCCCGCTAAGCGGGGCTCCATCGACTACGCTTGTCATTATTCATAATGCGCGGGCATTATGAATAATGCCCCTATTTATTACTTGGTCCATAACGTTGCTTAAGAATTAACACCATGCTGCGTCATATTAACAGTAGCTCGTTTTACAATATATGGTCGCTTGAAAACCATTTATTAGACGCTAAAAGTTCGTCACTGAGCTATTAATTCATTAGACAACGAAATAAATTTGAAGACGAGAATGACATTTTAAAGAAGCTGCCTTAATTAGCACCCATTATAATAAATGACGGAACAGCTTTCCTGGTAAAGCAAAGCATAAGTAATCATTTATTTACCCAATAACTAAGCCCATGTTCATTCTTATATGTTCATTGTAAACTATTAGCAATCTATACGTAATACATAGTGGAGGAAATAAAAACGAGCCCCATTAAATAACGAGTAGGTAGGTACGTCTGTCATTGAACAATATTATTTGGTCATTTCCTATCAATGTTTCCATTGCCCCAAATCGTGGTATAGTCAAACGCATGACGAGTGGCACTACGAAAACCACCCTTACTACTACGGTATAAAGGCGCTGCCAATATTAAATAGTATTTTGTAAGACTTGCGGTTCACTGTACGTATACTCGTAATAAGTATACAAAAGTAGCATAGCTATCTATTTAGCTTTATATTTTTTCAACAAGATAGTTTTATTTGGTATCTTCTGTACAGACCCTCGTTACAGAGGATTTGTTATTTGTCATTAGATACTCTTTTCGATTTTCAGCTTCGAAGGACGCGGATGAAGATGATTCAGTGAACTTAATGGACGCGTTGTAACTGAGACGTTCTTGTAGTAATAGAAAAATAAGTATTACTTCAATACTTCAACAGTTGAAATAATACTGGACATTCGAAATCCAGCCAAAATCTTTTACTTAACTGTGTGTGGAGAGTTTGTAAAATAACGAATATATTGCTCTTTTATGAACTAAATTAGCAATGAATAGGCGTAAAGACATGCATGACGCTGCCACTGACATTATTTTACTTCTCTTATTCAATAAAGATATGATATGACCACTTTAAAGCATTAACAGCGATCTAAAGAAGCGAGGAGGACCCCGTTGTGGACAATGAACACCCAAGCTATGGATCTTAGATGTCCCTCATCCACAACGACCTGAACAAAACCCTTCACACGTCTGGCAAAGTATGACCAGAGTGACGACCGTAAATGAAGTGGGATAAGGCTAGGCAGAGAGAGAATAAAGAAAGGGTGTCTACGGCTGCGAATTCGCTGCGAACTACCTACGAAACGGTTACTAGTCGCCTACGAAACGATCATCTTACAATATGGTTAGTAATTGCCTACGAAACGGTCACGAGTTGCCTACGAGAACGTTACGAGTTGCTTACGTAGCGGTTACAAACTGCATATGACTTCGTAGGCAGCTCGTAGCTATTTAGCTACGAGTTGCCTACGAAAGGGTTACGAGCTTGCTACGAAACTGTTACGGCATGACAAAACTTCACTTTTGCGAAACTTTTCGATTAAAACATAAGTGTAAGCTCACTGAACGTTATATTGTTATTTATTGTTACGTCAGTTTAAAAGGCTTTTCGCGTTGTACACTATCATGTTTGAATCTATAAAAATAATAGAATATGACAGCGCGCTAAGCTGCGTTCGATTTATGAGGCTTCCACGACCCATTCATCAAATGTAGTCGTTCCATCATCGAGTTTAGTTGAGGGCGTTTTGTATTCATGTCATCTGTTTGTAGTGTTTGTGTCAAATAAACTAAAACAATTGAGGTTCGCAGCTCATCTAATGAATAGACAATTCGTAATTGTATTGGGTTGACTACATCGCGCGGTTTCATTGTGTAATAATTAACTGCCTTCTTTATTTATTTTTCTTTTTTTAACAGTTCATCTTCATACCAATAAAGTTTTATTGAAAGTCTTATAATAGAATATAATCTATATATATATATAATAGAATATTGTTTATTGCTGTTGTAGGTGGTGATTTAAGTTCAAATTATCCAGTAGGTTTTACGAGTATGTACGTTTTTTAAATAACATAACTTGTATAAAAGTGTGCTTTTACCATTATGATTATTTTCCTTAAACTTACTAATGAAATAATACTGGAATTATTGTTATCACTTATTCACTCTTGGGATCGTCCTTAATCGTCGATGGTTAGAAGTATGTGATAATATTAATTATAAACTGAGTTATTATCTCAAAAATATACTGGGTACAGCATATTGCATAGCATTGAATTCAACATCACTTTTTATAATATTTTATGGAGTTGTTACGACCTGGTATAAAAGTTCTTGAAAAGTAATCGTTAGAGTGATATCTATTTAGCAAGGTTTAATGAAGTACTTGGCCAATTATTTGCGCAGGGCACTTTAGAGCAACAGGCGTCCGCGTAATGTTTGTTCTCTTTTTAGCACTTAGCTGCTATTTGCCATTATCTCACTCTCACATCGTTGGGAAACTCTTATTTATAACACTTTAATGTCTGTTCTAGGTAATATTAGTATGGAAAAGTGGGCTGTATGCAAAGTCTAGCAAGAATAATTAGAAAAAATACTACGTAACGAGATTAAATAGTACATTTTTGCATCAATAAATGTCTGTTTTTATGAACAGGAGAGCAGATATTGCTGTAGTACGACTTAAGGCGCTGGTATGTGTAACGCAACCTTACCCTATACAGGGTCGAATTAAATTAGCTAGCGAAACTCCGCAGACATCATGAGTATCGATATCTGGCTCTTGTGAAACAGGAAATTCTAGTTCAAGAGCCAAGGTTACACTGATGTTTGTGTCTCGAAGTGAAAATAAATAATATACCTAACTACGATAAAAAAAAAAATGGGGTCGACGGCCTCTGGTAGTTTTGTTACATGAAGTATGAGTTGAAAAAACTTTTTTTATCTTGTTTGGATATCGATACCAATCACGTCTGTGAATTTAACACAAAAACTTATATTTCAAGTGAATGTACAAGTGCGTTCGAAGAACCCACAAAAAACATCAAATTAATTTATATTCGGTTTTATCATCTTTAGATATCCATGCCCATCACGTCTGGGGAGTTTCGCTAGCTAACTTTATTTGACCCTGTATAATTTTCTTTAACAAGTTTTGTTACAGGCCTTGCACCAGATAAGTACAAAACTATCTTCGATTAATTAATTATAAAACTAATACGTATTTACGTGTGCCACCTGCCAGTAAGTTTTCCGTGTTGATTTACTTCGGCAACGTGTTCGCGAGTTTTTAATCGAATGTGGCTGTGCCGTCGGTTATTTGTCACAGTTTAGATTGTTTAGTTAGATTGCGTTCCAACCTGAACTTTAATTACTTAGAAATGTTAGTCATCGGCCATTTGTCGCCATTTGTTGTCGCAATCTCGGCACACCTCACTTTTATGAGCCGTTTCGTGGACTTTGATTCGTTTAATCTCTCTACGTGATTGTTTGAATGGTCATGAACGTATATACGTTTAATTAACTTTTTGCTTTTAATTATCTAAAAGTTTTCTTTTTTTAGATGTCGCTTTGTGTGGTGTGTTGTTGTTTTATCTAATACAGTTACTTTTATATTTACATCGTTAGGACAATCTACTTTTAGTGAAAGGAATTGTGTAGGACAAGTTCTCGAAACATCGAACAAAACATAGATCGCTTTGAGCCTCTTTGGGCCTCTCTTCCCTCCCTGATTTTAAATCTTGGTTCGTAAAGGTTTCGATTGAACTTCTTTGTATTTCAACAATTCTGGTATCCCAACAATACATACCTATTTATGAGAAATATCTCAAAGAGACTTTCTGGGCTTTCAACATTTTATGTTTTTGGTGGCATTGTTAAAAGTAATTATAACTTTATTGACTTAAGAAGTATTAGATTGAATCGTATAGTTTGTAATTAAAATGTGTCAAACTAAAAATAACGTATTTATGAAAGCTATTTGCGGGAGCCCTCGGCGAGATATTATCCACTGTTTGTGCTTCTAGTCTAACGGACAGACGGAAAAGGGACACCATCCTGTATGTACCTAATTTATACAGTGTGCTGCGCAAACTTAAACATTAATTATAGTTGCTTTGAATCTGAGAAATTGTAGGGTTTTAATTGTTTACAGACTTTGAAGAGAAACTATTAAGAACATTCATAATCTTTTTATTTATTCCATAATAATTTATATTAAAATTAACTTAAATTATAAACACATAATGCAATTTAAGGTAAACATAATTCACAGGTACACTTTACTTCGGGTTATGTTAAGGGTTGTTCGATAATACTGATATAACATTTAGATAAGAATCTAAGCCTCTCCCTCCTTACAAATATACGTTTACTATAATTTATATAATATCAGAGAAATGTACAATATCATGTAAGTCTAATAATTTATCTAAACTAGATATTTTACGAAGAACGAGAAAAATACTATGAGTTAACACGTGTAGGTCACCGCCTTATAGTTCGGTGAAGAAACAACTTTTTGAAAAGGTTTTTGTGACATCATTAAAACTTTTTTTTTAGAAAAATAAGAACTTTCGTAACGTAGAAAGATAAAGAGAAGACCATTACTTTAACATCGAACGAAATGTTTTATTAGGCAATCAGGGAGTTCCGAAGTAAGAAGGTTCTTTAAATGGACATAATGGTATTTAAATAGGACGGTTGCTAGATTCTGTTGTTTACAATAGATTGCGGGGAACCAGGGGGTAGCTGTCTTGAGACCTTTTGGAGCCGATGGGGAAGTGAGATAGGTCAATCTCGTCCATAGGGTAGTCGGGTCTGTACCTCTTCTTGTCGAAGTTAGAACTGAAACACAAAGAATGTATTAACACATTGGAATTCAGTCTTAGTTTTTCTTTGAATTGAATCTATTGTTTTAGAATGTAACTGGTCTGAGTGATGCTGTGTTCGAGATCAGTGGTGTGTGATCGTATGTACAGTGAGTACAGACGGTCAGTGACCCCGGCTTACACAGGCGTATCAAGGTCAAGGTAGTTGGTTCCGTACAGGTGGTAGAAGCGCTTGGTGGCATAGGGGAAGGGCATCGAAGAACGGTCGATCTCGTCGAAGTTCCTCTTCTTCACGAACGTATCAAGGCCGGACCTGGGGAACATACAGATTGTTTAAGATAAAACAATGAAAACTCATTTATTTAGCACAGACTAAAAGGCACATAACATATTTTGTAAATGCGTTGTAAGAAATTAGCAGGAATGTGTGCCTCACGGCTGCGCCAAATACGCCCAGTTCAGCAAAAATGCCAGACAACTAGTGCCTGACGCTGGTTTTCAACTGGACCTGGTAGTTGTGGATATGTAAATCAGTTTAATACTTCAATGTGTCTATGCATACTTATTTATTTAAATTATTATTATTATTAGATCGGGTACTGTGGATCGTACGCACTATAT